>JAPYZL010040715.1:0-21709 GCA_030522825.1 Platygaster orseoliae
AAATATAATTTTAACAATTTTCTAACACGCTGCTCAAAGTTTCAAATCATAAATATGTTACTGAACAAAATTTATTCAGAGGATCGATGGTATCCCGATTTTTCGTATAGTAAAAATTCGCTCTGTTTTCAAGTTTCTACTGCATTATTTTTAATACACAATTGTTTTGACACAGCCTGACACAGAAGCGAATTGGTAAAATTCTAGTATGGAATCATCAAAATTTTGCTGCTCCAAAGAATCGATATTCGAAATTCCGACTGAAATAAGTTTTCTAAATCTATTTATTACACTTTAAACAACTCTTTTTCAATAACTCGACTCTTCAACTGCAGAACGTCCCCAAAACATAAAATGGGTTATGCCACCAATTTGTTTCCTCTCTGAATCGCTGTACCCTTTCGTTACCACGGATTGATCGGATTAATCAGATAAGCAGCGCCTGCTCTTATCAGTGCGACCGATTCGGGAAACGAAATTTCATGCTTTTCCCAGGTTTCCAGGTGTGCCTTTTTTCTCGTTTTTATCGTGACTTTTTTCCCCGAGGTACCCGGCTTTAACAAAGTTTTATCTGATGATTGGAAACAGGGATTGAAATCGATACCGACTTATTTTTGCACAATAACAGAGAAATTGTTGAATCGATTGCTAAATTTGAGACTATTTGTACTATTGTACAAAAAAGAATTATTTAACTTCGACGGTTGTTTCCAGTTTTATGTCATCGAATTAAATTGAATAAATTTGATAAATGAGACATATTTTGCAGATTATTTATGAATTTTTTTTTTAATTGTTACACTACTTATGGCTACACAAAATGAAATATGGAAAATTCATGCAATTTCATTTTTGCTAAAAAAATATTATCCGCAATACGTGCCTATCGCGTGACCCAAGAAAATGCAAATTATTGTTATAGAACCTCGCAACAGACGAAATGAAATGACGAAAAACGTTTATTTTTACCAACAAACGTGGTATAACGAGCAGTTGTAAGTATTTTGCATTACAAGGCAAAAATTGAATGTGTTTTAGAACAACAGAATTTTTATGGATTACGTGTAGTTGGAAAAATACCGATATGATTTAACGAAAAATCATTTAGCAAACTGAAATAGTACTATGTTTATCGATCTGACAAATTAATAATAAATTTTATAAAATGAGAATTACTTATGACTTTTTAATGTTTCTTATCATATATTTGAAAAAATTAAAAATGCACAGTCAAGTATTTTTAAGTTAGTATTGATTGCAATTCGAGTTATAAAATCGAACATAAAAATTTTTATAATAAATAACTTTAAAATCTTATTATTTACGAGAGCGCAAACTTTGAAAATTTTAACACAGAAGAAAATGTTTCTTTTATTTTTGAAAATTTCGTAATTTCGGTATAAAACGAAAATAGGTTATTTTATTCACTTTTGCAGAATTTCGAAGTATAAATTCACTTCTTAAAATTTTTTTGCTTAATCTAAAATCAATATAGTTATCAATAACATATAAGTTTTCAGATTTTCCCACAAACATATTTCAAGTTGTCCTTATTTTTATTTCATTTTATTGCTAGGGGAGCTTCGCCAACCCCCGTTCAGTTTCTTTTTGAGGTATATTTTTTATTAAAAAAAAAATTTTTCTTGAAAGATGTTGAGATTTAAATCTTTTTCATTAAACGAATGTGTAAATAGATGAAAATCATTGAATATACTCAAATTTTGTCAGATTGAAGTTATAATTTTTAAAAAGTGTTCGGGTATTTTCAGAAATGTTCGGGTATGATCGGGTATGATCGGGTATGTTCGGAAGTGTTCGGGTATTAAGTGGTCAGTCTTAAGTATTAAGTGTTAAGCCTAAAGTATTAAGTGTTAAGTCTTAAGTACTAAGTGTTAAGTATTAATTGTTAAGTCTTAAGTATTAAGTCTTAAGCATTGAGTGTTAAATCTTAAGAACTAAGTGTTAACTCTTAAGTATTAAGCGTTAGGTCTTATGTGTTAAGTGTCAAGTCTTGAGTCCTAAGTATTAAGTGTTAAGTGTTAAGTATTAAGTGTGAAGTCTTAAGAAGTCAGGTTATGTTAGCGTTGACTGAATCAGCGGGATAAAGTTTTTTTATTATATAGAGAGATATTATGTTCTCCACAAAAGCAAAAATAAATTATGCAGCTCATAATTTTCCTAGCTCTCAATTAGTTATTGAATGCATAATTCTAACCACACTCAAGCTGAACTTAATTTTAGCCATTTTTCTGAAAATAAACATATTGAGCATCTTTTCAACGGTTCGTAATTTTGCAAAACACGGCGAAGCTCGGGGGCGAATCGTGAATTCCCCAAGTCGCCGGCAAACGAAGACTTTCGATCTATAAAAAGGCGAAATTATCTCCGCGGCTGTTGAACCGCGGCTGAATTAAACTCGCTCCCGCCCCAGGGTTATTTTGAACGCTCTCGTCACGCGGCGAAACGTCACGATTTGGGCGACGCCCGCGAAAACGTTTTTCCCGCGCGTAAACGCGGAAATCTGCCAAACATCGAGACAATGAAATCGTTTATTAAATTGACAGGGTTGTTGGACAGAGAATTTAAGCCTCTGACATATCAGTTAAAAAGGAGAAATATACAATATTTATCCATACTTATTGACAGAAAAAAAAGATCAGCAGAAAGATGTGTTACTTGAGAGAACGACTTTTTTTTGCAGCAGTAGCTTATTTTTTTGTTGTCTCCGCGATTATTTTTTTTTTTTTTTGCTACCAGAGCACAATTACTTTGCAATAGAATTTTATGCATAATGATTGTAGCAAAAAAGATTTTTTGAGGTTACAAAAAATAGGCTACTACTGCGAAAAAAGTCTTTTGTTGTTAAGCAAATTTTTTTATTCAACTCCTGCAAGGAATATATAATTTCGGACCCCTGCTGAGAGTTGGAAAAATGATGAATTACCTGACTGTTGACGTGAAAGTTCTTCTCTCACGCTAAACAGTGGGAGAAGTACGTACTTCTCCCACGCTGTGATCAGATGTGTCGATACAACATGGCGACTCTGCGTATCGATGTAGGTATAGCGGGTATAGCTGAATCTTCTTTCTTCATATTCAATAAATCCAATATGGCCGCCGCGGAGAATTTGAAATCCACGTATGTAACAAATGTAAATTTCATATTTCCCGCGGCGACCATATTGGATTGCGCTATTGTGCACCATAACCTCAAAGTAAACGCGACGTCAACAACCGTAAACAAGTCAAAAAGTGAAAAACAGCAAAAAACAACGCATCATGGATTTTTAGGAAAGTGAGAGTGAATATCTACCTATATGCTCTGCTAATGCCGCCCGAAGTTCGGGGAAAACCGCACTTGTGGAAAGTGAAAAAAAAAATACCAGGGCCATTGTAGCGCCCATCAGTCAGGTAACCCATTATTTGTCCTCCTTTCAGCGGGCCCCTCAATCACATATTCCTTGCAGTCGTTGAATAAAGTATTATGTGCGACTAGTGGTCGAAGGAGAATCATTCCACTCGCGTGTTTATCGATCTCGCTACGCTCGCGCGGCAAACTCCACGCTCGTGGAATGTTCTCCTTCTCCAACTAGTCGCAAAATATATACTATTACTCTAAATCCAAAAGCCACCATCTCATCTAACCTTTTATTTTCCTCATTGATACCAAGCTTAAATTAACATGTTCATCAAACTAGTCAATTTCCTTTCCTCAGCTTTTCCGACATTTTCTGAAAAAACTTATCTACAACCATCAAAGATGATGATCTTTTGTTCGACGACTACAGTTGAACTCGTGTCCTATGAGACCCGATTGTAGGGAAAAGTATAATTTTTCCCACGAAGTCAAACAAAATGACTTTCCCGGATCGGGCCAAAACGTTGCAACGGGAACGGAAACTCTTACGCGTCGTACGATCGCATTCCCTGCATTCGGCATAAGCGTGGCCGTTTCTATTCAGGAAGCTGGTTAGAGGCCCTGCTTTTTCCCTATCTATTCTCGTCCGGGGCAACAAAACTTGGCGAGCTGAGCGGGACTTATATACCCGCAACGGCGAATGCATATTTATTACGATCCCTCGAACAAATAGCGTGCACTTCGTTCCCTATTGAAACGTAAACGAGACGACAAATCTCGCGTTTTACATAATTTCATATACTTTCCCTTTTCTTCGGCAACCAACGGAAAAAGGTCGCGCACGTTCGTATATGGTTATGAGCGGTAATGATCTGATCATGGATCCTTAACGCGAATCGCGGCACCGTTTACGGAGCTCGAAGAAAAAGGGGACGCAAAATTTCCCGTGCTTATCAATATTCGTTATAGGTCGGGCCATTGTGTCGTTCGGGATATGGGTGAAATTGCCGGGCTGCTTTCGAGAGTCGAGATTTTCACCAACCAACGAAAGAACGTTGATTTATCTATTGTATATCGTCGAGTTTTACCGCAAGAATTTCTGGTCGTTAGTTTTCGTGTACGTTACTTTTGGTACCGTTAATTGGGGTGGGGTGACTTCGGTACGATAATGCGAGTTTTCGCGTTGGGTACATGGAGATTATCGTTATTGGGACGCTGAGTTTTCGTTTTGTTCGTTTTATTAAACGAGCAAAGAACAAGTACAAACTCAAGAATGTCATAAAAGGTCGTACATTATCCATGATAGAAATTTTTTCACTGACAGAAAATTTCTAGTTACTGGAATGGCAACTTATTTAACTTGTTGCGAATTTCCCCGTTTTTTCAATACTTCGCATGTTTAACTTGGACATTTTAACGTTTTACGAGATCCCACGTTTTTGCAGCGCGTGCGCTGAGAAAAATGAAGTCTCATCTTGAGCTATACCGCGAAATTCGACGCCGTCGTTTTCCATGGTGCATGACGAAGCGCGATATCGCAATCGGATTGTTAAAGCGAAGGTTAATCTCGGTCATTACGGGTGTTTGCTGAGAAAATATCGGTTAATTGAGCGAATTTTCTAATGAACTTTTTATGCTGTTCGATATGATTTGTTGATTTGTAGTATTCATTACACCAGCGCCTGAGGAAAAACACGGAATTATTTCAACCTTATTGGGTCGTCTGAATCTGACGATAGACATAAATAATATTCGCAAAATAATTGTTTGTTAGATATTTTAAAAAACTTCCATATCTTAGAAGAAAATTGATGAATTTTTTAGATTTTTTTACATCCCATCAATAATGACTTTACCATTCAGATTTAGGAGTCATTTTCTCTCTTGTTGAAATAATCAACTATTCCTTGAGAAGGGTTAGTTCGAAAGTGATTTCTTTGCTGGCGTCCAGAAATGGCCCAGTACGCGTAATACGCGTGTGGAAATCCGCCCACGCGAGCATTTTTTTCCGGTGCAAAACACTCGATGTCGTCCGTACTTGAGGTTCGCGCTCGGCAAACAATGGGCCTTGTTGCGTAATGGCCACATGTGTTGCCAAGACTGTACATTCGAGCCAATGACAATCTTCTCGGAGGCTTTTAAATCTCTCTTAACGAACGGGGCGCGTCAGATTCCTAAATCGTGCTTGAAAATGTTACTTTATCGAATTTTCTAATTTGTAGGCATTTTCGTAACGCTTCACAACAGAATTTTCTTCGCAGTTTATGTTTAGGTAAAATTTACCATAATTGATTCCCCATTACAATATTTTTCAGTAAAAAGTACTAGATTTTTATGTCAGTGTGGTGACGGTACCGCGTCGAAAGATTTCGAAATTCATCAGTCTTGCGGTCGATCGCGATAGGACGAAAAAGCAGTGCAAAGTTGAACGTACGCTGCGAGATCGGATGCTCCCACCGCGATCGGGCCGATGACGTCACGCTATTGGCTCCGTATAAATAAAATGAAAATGCAATGACGGCTCCGAAAAAGTACCATCGGCCCACGCGCCGCGCCGCCGCCTCCTCCTTTCTCCTCGTTTTATCCTATCTATCCGCGTCTTGTTTCACGATCATTACGTTACATTCGCGCTACCTGATCGGTACCAAAGATTATTAATGCCGAGCCGTTGACGAGTTTATTCGCGACAGGTGGCGAAATTCGCAAGGATACGCGGCGCTTGTTTCCATTCTCGTTCGCGGAGATTGTATTTCACTGTGAGAAGTGAATCTTATCTAGGCAAGTGTGTCTCAGCAAAGTCCAGGAAATAGTTTAAACAACTCTCTAGATATTCAGCGATTATTCTGATTATGCTCAGTATTTATAAATCAAAAAATGAAAAATAAGACGATGACATAGAAAGTCTTTCATAATCATTTCATAATCTTTTTACCTCCACAAAAATATCATTTTGCATTCAAAACTTTCTTAGTGACCACAATGTAATTGCAGATAAAAAAAAACCGTAAAGATCTTATAAATAGAAGTAATTTTTTCCTAGTATGCATTTCTGTGTTATCAAACAGCTCAAGAATGAAATTTGATGTCCCTGGACTAGAATCGTATGAATATAAATCAGATTTCGAATAAGCACATTATGCTGTAACAATGAACTTCAATTCATATTTCATGCTGAACTAATATCCTTTGGAATGCAGCACTTGGAGTCGTAATACAATACTTTGTAACAAAAATCAGCACTTTCAATTGACATTGCACGAATCGGAATGGGGCATGTCTCACATGACAATTCACTTTGCTCATTGAATTGTTCTATGGTTGAGACATTTTTTCTACGAATCTAGAGAATTAGCTTAGGAAAAATTGAAACATTTCGTAAACGTTCTTTTTTTTATTTGAAATTTTTTGAAATAACATTGAGATAATTATCTCCATTTATAAAATGTTTTTTTATAATATTAAAAGTTACAGACTTGAATTTAACTCGATTTGACGCCGAAACTCGTTCATTCAACTTAAAAGAAAGTCTTTTACTCAAAAGAATTTCTTTAAAAAGTTTTTGTCTTTGAAGTTGATTGTTTTATTATATGAAGAATACATTTTAAAGTGTATTTCAGAAAATACAGGGTTTTCAAGTTTAAAATTCAGTGAGTAAATTTTGCTTGAAATTGTCATCATTTTATCTTTTCGTTCAAGTGTTCCTCCTTCATGATGTCTCAAGTCCTACCATAATAATATTACTCATAAGAATGCTCAAGTGGAATTAAAAACGATGGTCACGAAGATTCTGTTACGTAAGTCAAACATCGCTTTCAATCATTTAAATTCAAATGCTCTTTGACGTTCTCTTGTGTAGTGTTTCAAGTCCTAAAATAATAGAATATGGGGCTATGAGAAATTTAAAAATGAAATTTGATAATGATGATCCCAAAACCTGGTACTTTTTTGGAAACTACAACTTATACTTTTTTCATTAGCTCCTTGAGATCATGAGAAAATTTATCCAAAAATAAAAAACAAAAAAAAAATAAAAAAAAATAAATAAAAAGTACCCTGAAATAATCCAACTCGTTCGATAAAAATTTGCTTGTATTTATTTCCCAGTCTGGATGTTACATCGTTGATGTGTCTTTTTTTAATGCCGACATTCTGCTGTTAGAAGCGTTATATACTAAATGTTCGATGTAAATAAAATATAATCGCATCGTTCAGGGAAATACAACGACGTAAAAATAGATATCAGAAAAATGACTTCCCCGCAACTTAGTCTTTCGACAAAAATGGAAATGATGAAGTTGATATCAGAAAAATGACTATTTCGTAAATTGAAGACTTGGAAGTCTAAAATCGGCTAACCTTCATCTGTCATCAAGTTCATTTCTTGAACCTTAAGAAGAACAAATGAGCCTTATGACATTTGAGGGTTAGCCGATTTTGACTTCCAGGTCTTCAATTAGTCTTTCGACAAAAATAGGAACGATAAAGTAGATATCAGAAAAATGATTTCCCCGCAATTTAGTCTTTCGACAAAAATGGAAATGATAAAGTTGGTATCAGAAAAATGACTATTTCGTAAATTAATCTTTCGACAAAAATAGGAACGACAAAGTAGATATCAGAAAAATGACTTCCCCGCAATTTAGTCTTTCGACAAAAATAGAAATGATAAAGTTGGTATCAGAAAAATGACTATTTCGTAAATTAGTCTTTCGACAAAAATAGGAACGACAAAGTAGATATCAGAAAAATGACTTCTCCGCAATTTAGTCTTTTGAAACGAAAAAGTGGATATCAGAAAAATGACTTCCGCGCAATTTAGTCTTTTGACAAAAATGGGAATGACATGGTAGATTACATAAATGATATTCTTGTGAAATAGAAGTTAAAAATATGAGTTTTATGTTCTAGTCAAAAGAGAAAAAATTATATAAGACATAAGAATATAGATATACAACAACCCCCTTAATCGACTTCCATCAGTTCTCATAAACTTTTATAATCTCAATGAATTCATGATTCATCCCGTCCATAAGCATTCTCGCTTTCCGGCATAACTCGGGATTAATTAACGCACGTTCGCGTTGAAAATGCAGCTAATGCTTGTTTAGTCCCACCCAGATGAAAAAAGTAGACGTCCTTGGCTCGAGTAACCAAATCGGAGCTCTCGAAGCGCCGAGCCGCGTAATCCTATTATACGAAGGAGTTATTATTTCTGCAATTATCCCCAATCAGTGAATCACGACGATTTCGAAGAGATTTATTCGCCGCCTGGCTTGTGTATCGCGCATTCCAAACGTGTCTCGTGTGGACCCAATTCCCTTTTACGACGATCGATTCGAAAATTCCCGATTCGCTCCTTCGAAACCTTCCAACATTTCTTTTTTTTTTCTTTTTTTTCACTCAATAAAAAATGTTTCGCGACGATTTCGAGAGCCGATAGAACGTACTAGGGAAATTATCGTATACGTTTATAGTTTCGAAAGTAGGGACTTTTTGGGTTGGTAATTTTTTTCCCTAGCGTTCTGAGGATTTTTGAATTTATAAGTTTGGTTGAATTTGTGTTCAGATGTTAATTTTTGTATGGAAATAGAGGGCGACTGTTGCTGGAAGTGTTCGACGAAACAGCGAATGGTAACCTGAGTGGCTGTTTTATCGGTGCCAAGAAAGCTAGCGTACCTACACTCAGAAAGTGGAATTTCAATGAGGAAAAAAATTAAATAACTTGAATATTTTTTTAATGCTTTTATCTAGAAATTTTTACAGTATTTATCTGAGAAAATTGTCTTACAATCGTAAGTGAATTCCAAAATTGGTTGAAAACAAATCGATTTTTAATAATTTTACGAAAATTTTGGATTTCGTGAATTCTGAAGTTTTTTAGGTTTCAATTTTTAATAACATATGCAGTCAATCATGTTTTTGGAAAACACAATTTATTATTTACAAGATTTTTGTTGCAATTCCATCAGTTAACGTTTTGTTCTGATTTTTTTGCCATTGTCAAGGTATTTTCTTCGAATGCGTTTTTTATCATGATTTTATAATTTTCAAGTTAGGTCTTTTCTTCGACTAATTTAGTAATTTTCAATGTATATTGTATTATAAATTCATGAAACAAGCTTATGTCGATGTGACAAAGCGTGAAACTTCAATGTCTGATTTTTACAGTCAGATTTCACGCTTTGTCACATCGGCATAAGTTTATTCAATGAATTTATAATACATAGATAATGACTGTAATTATAGTCGTAAAAAGTACTTGACTTGGAAATTACACAAGAATTATAGAAAAAATAATACAAAAATAATCATACAATTATAATGGAAGACTCATGTGAGAAATTTTCTTGAAAAGTATCCAAAAGTGAGACCGAAACGATGACTAAATGAATTTGAATAATTTCTGGCTAATTAAAAAAATTTATTTTTTATATTGAAATTCAATGAAAAAATACATAAAACTTCATTGACAACTTATTATGAATAATCAAACTTGCAATTTTGTTGTAGAACAAAACGTTGAACTTCAATAAAATATTGAATAAAATATTATTTAAAAAAAATTCAAAATCGTTGTAGTTTGTATGAATACATTATTTAATTGGCATGTTAAAAATGGGAAATTTTCAACTCTGAAATTTTCAATCTAATTGGCAGTAAAAAAAAAGACCTGAAAACCTCAAAAACTTAAATTGGAAATTATCAAACTTTCATACTCCACGAATTTATATCGTTCATTTCTGATTTATATTTCTAGGTTTTTTTTTTATTTTTTATTTTTTACCGTCAACGACACAGTATACAAGCTTTTCGAAATTTCATTTGAAAACTTTGTAAACAGAATTTTCAACTTCTTATTACTTAAACCATTTTTTAATTACTTACGAAATTAAAAAACTTTTCAGGTTCCTAACAATCCTAATTAGAAATATGGCAATTAAAAATTTCCAATTTACGAACTTTTTATTCAAATTTGACTTGTCTGAATTTCAAAACAAATAATGATTAGTTTTATAAAAACCTTTTTTTTAATACCTAATTGTAAAAATAACGAAAAATTCTAGCACTTTCGAATAGTATTCATCAAATTCAAGTAAATAAAAGTCTGAGAAAACGAGAAATTGAAAGTCTCCAAATTCCAAAGTTCAAAAATAAACGGTGAATAAAAATTTTTCCATCTCTAATAATGAATTTAATACGAAATAATTGATATCTATCAAATAATATTTTTCATAATTTTTAATTTTAATTATGAGTAGAAAGGAAAATTCAATTTTCTTTCATTTTCATTCATTTCGTAAACGTTTGGAACTTGAGGCACATGAAGTTGACGATATTTAAAAAATTAAGTACCTAGTGACATGTGACTAGAATTCCACAAATTACTTCAGGAAGGTGTTTAAAATTTCTTTTTCTTCACTCAATGCAAAAATGCACACATATTTCATACCTGTCATGAAGTTGGAACTTGATGAACTTATTGCTCTAAAGAAAATTTCTCCCCCCCCCCCCTTTCCCCTCTGTTATTATCCTGAATTTCGTGAAAAATTATTATGGTGGTGAGAGGAAGTTGAGAGTACAAATGATAAAATTCTAAAACGAAAGCCAAAGACAGGAAACCGATCGGTAATCTTGTATTTCCCACCTACATTCCCTGGAGCGAAGTGGCATAGCAATCATGTAACGGTACCAGATTCGTATCACGATGTCCCATCTTTAGTACACTAACAATTTAAGGTCTCTTGATCGTTTTCAGCGTTTTCTCGGACAATATGGGTGTCGCTATGTTGTTGCGAGTGTTTGATGTTTCAAGTGAAATTAAGGCTATTTCCAAGTTTTTGCAGAATTTAAAGTAAATGAATCTAGAAGTGTCGGATGTGGAGAGAATTTTTGGGTAGGATAATAAGTTGATTTCGTGGAGAAGAGTCGTTTTTGCTTAAATTTTTTTTTTTTAACAATGTTATGATTTCAGTAGTGTGCGTTAGAAAATTTAATTGTGACTTTACAGTCATGCTGGAATTTGGATATTGTATGTTGGATTTGTCAGGAATTTCCTGTCACAGTTAACGATCATTCTGTCATCTGCAGAACTGCCTTGAATGGTCATAGATTTTTCCGACTTTTTCCGTAAACACGGGATACATCCTTAACCTGTTACGCTGAAAGGTGAGAACTTTCGCTTCATAGTTGAGTAAAACTCTCGCGGTGAGTTAAAATATGAGGAGAACGATGCACTCGGCGCATAACTGTGTACGGCGACGCATTTCCTAACGGTTGATTGTTAAGAGCGCCTGATGCGATTTCCGAACGTGCCACGGGGCAGTTAAATGAGCTCGCCTGCTTTATCATTCCGTTATCGCCGCTTATCAAGACGCGTAATTGTCGAAAGGAAGTACAGCGCGTTCGAACAACGTTGGCTTATTTCATTTGAGAGTGTAGTCGGGAAATGCTAGTTTACTTTCTAAATGAAAAACAGCGAGTACTACTGAAATTCAGTGATACTACTGATATATCAGTGACGATACATTGGAAAATCAGAAACCTAACCTGAAGATTATCAAATAAGTTGAAATAATGCAATGATTCAAATATGATTGAAACTATTTAAAAACAAATTTGTAGAAATTTAACGCTCTGCTTTGATGAATTTGTTGAAATAATGGTCACTCAGAGGCAGTATAATAAGACTTCTTTATTTCAAGTTGTCGAGCTTTCGGACACGTACCGTGTCCATCTTCAGGACTTTTAGACGACGAAGGAACGTACAAGATACATGGTGCTTATGGAGAGTCAGTGTGCAAAAACACATCTCACGTCAATAAATCATGGAAGACAATCTAATACTCATATTTAAAAACATTTTCTGTAATACCACAAATTTTTCAAAACTATTGACAATCTTTTGGATGTTTTAAGTTCATTTTTCAAATTTCAGATACAATATACTATATTATTGAAAATTTTAACGATTCAGATTGATTCGATTTTTATTTCAGTTAACATTTTTTTTTTATGTAGATTTAATACTTTTGTTACTATTTATTTATTATTATTTTAGATTTTCTGTATTTTTATGGTTTTTATTGTAGACTTCTATAATAGAATATATGTTACAAAAAAAAATTTAGACGACGATTCCGACGACGAGGAAGAGGATCTCAAGAACGTGGCCTAGATAAATCGATGCTGATTTGATTAAGAACAACTTTTTTTTTAATATTTATAAAAAAATTTGACTTGATGAAAAATGTAATGAAGAAAACATTAAACATTTGATTCAAATTTAATAATGATTTTAATTGTATTTTTTATTGGAGATCGATGCTGATTTGATTCGATTTAGATTACAACTTTTTTTTTAATTTTTATAACATTAAACTTGATAAAAAATGTAATCAAGAAAACAATAAACATTTGATTCAAATTTCATAAAGATTTTAATTGTATTTTTTATTAGAGATTTCATTTCACCTTATTTATTTATTTACATCAAACTTTTGATGAACATTGATGCTGATTCAAATCAATAAATATTTTTTGTTTGATAAAAAATTAATAAAAAATGTAAATTGAATTTATTAAAGATGGAATATAATTTTTATTGAAGAGTTTCATTTCACTTAACATTTATTTATCCATGATTAAAAATATAATATTTGAATCGAGTAAAGGAGAATATATAAGATTTATTAGAGACTTTCATTTCACTTTACATTTATTTCACCACGCACATTTATTTATTATTAGAGATTTTCATTTCACTTCACATTTATTTTACGACGCACATTTAGTTATCGCGAAAAAGAGAGTTGCTTATTATTTATATCAATCATCTTAATAATAATGACAAATCCGTCACATGCTGGTAGTGATTTTGACACTGCTCGTATTTGAAATCAGATCACATATCACGCACCACATTTCACAATCACAAACAACAATATAGGTATATACTTGTTCAATGGCCCATATGTTAAATCATATAGGTATACTTGTATGTTTAAAACATTGTTTGACGTTCGAGGGACCTGGAATTGACCATAAGCTGATTTAAAAAATTAATTTATATTTGAATAATTAAAATTGTGTGAAAATGTTGTGGCTAAACTCTTCATTTTCCACATTTTTCTAGATTTCTCAGTGCCTTGAACACACTACAAAATTATTGCAGATATTTAAATAAATTGAAGTATGCAAAAATGTTCTGACTGGACTATTTATTTTACACATTATTTGTTTTAAAATCATTTTGTAAATATTCCAGCTTTGTTTGAAAATCAGTAAAAGACAGTGTATTCGGCACGTGTCTGACAATTATAAATCCACCTGTTAATACCTGAATTTTCGCTCTGCGAAAATGATTCGAACAAACTATTAGTTCATTTCACATAATTTTTCCTACCTTGTTTTGGTGAAACCGTAAACTGCCAGATCTGCGAAGTGTTCCACTGCGAATATTGGATTGTGCGAGTTCGACGTGTTGTCCATCGCTGACACTCCTTCTCGACAGTTCGGACAATTCTGCAACGGGCTGGACCTGAAAAAATGTTGTGTTATTCCTTGTCAAAAATTAAAAAGGTGATAGAAATATTCACACTAGAATGATTCGGTAATAACAAAAATTTATTTTTTTTTGCAAACATGCTAAATGATTATATTTTGGATTAAAAATACGTCAATTAAAATTTAAGTCCTTTATATGAATATTAAGATAGCATGAATCGAACTTTTCTATTTTTTATAAGATTTTCTCATTTCTTCCGTTGTTTTAATAATTTTTACTCCTCGAAATCCTTCAGGAGTGACGTTTTCAGGACCAATAAATATGTATCACCGTAAAATTTTGCAGGCGTTGTCAAGATCAGAATGAATTTTCTCAAACAGCAAAAAAACCTTTCATCTTCTCCGGATCAAAAAAAATTTTTTTATTGAAGAACGATGCAAGGATTCGAGAGTTGAACGCACGATAAGCACCGCTCTTTGCCATTCAAAGAGCACCGCGGTTTTCTTTTTGGCGCGGAATCAAAGGTCGTGGCGCGATTTTCGTCGTCGCCTCTCACGCTCACGTTTCGTTAGCATCACGACGTTTGCGCGGTCACGTGTAGTATTCGGATGCCTTTCACCACCAACCATTGATTTTTTTTTCTACCACCCCACAGCGTGCCAATCAGGTAAATAACAAATATTGCGCAACAGGCAACAATTTACCTAGCGTAACTCATGAAACGTTACAGTTTCGTGATTTTCCCTACTTTTGGAATGTTGGATTCTATTATGAACGCACTGGAAATATGTGTCTAAAATTCCAAATGCACTGAAAATCATAATTTTGGTTTGTTTTATTCAATATACGTAAATTTTTTTGAATGAAACAAAATTTGGTGCATTCTAATGAAATGTGTTTGTTTGAACTAAAAATTCATTTGAGTGAATCAAATCTGATTGTTAGTGCGTTTATTTAAAAGGAAAACAAAAAAATTGTTTTCATTGCCTATTGTATTTATTGTAAAAAAAATCATTGATATTTAACAAATACTATCCAATGTTAGCACCTTTTTTTAAATATTTTTTCCGTGTTCGTTCATTTCATAAACAATCTGAACTTGAAGCACATCTGAAAATCCGATTTGGTTCACTTCAATGAATTTTTAGTTTAGAAAGACAATTTTTATTATTTATTTTTATTTATAATTATTTTTTTATTGTATTCATAAATTTTTTTATTTATTTTTATGACAAATTAACGATTTTCTTACAATGTTTTTTTACTGTGAAAGTGTAAATATCAAAATACTGAATAAACTTCGTGATTTCATAGACGGAAATCAAGTTCAAAAGTATGATTTCAACTCCGAGAATTCGAATAAAGAAATATGACTTTACGATTTTAAGATTCAAGGATTCGAAATATTTATTCGTTCATTACCACGAAAAAGAGATTTTGTCTCTCGAAATCATCGAATGTTCGAGAAAAACAAAACCTCAAAATTAAAATTTATTTATAAAAAAAAATCTTTTGAAGGGAAAATTTTTAAGGTTGTAGATAAAAATTCTAAAAAAATTAATGTGCTTGAAGTGTAAAATGTTTACGAAATAAATGAATACCAATAAAAAAAAATTAGTTTTCTTTTTCCATCCAAAATAAATGTGAAAAATAGTAACATTGGGTAATATTTATCTAATATCAATAATTATTTATAATTCTACAAATTAGAAGTAGTAAAAATATTTATTTTTTGTTTTTAATTATTTTTAAATATTTGGAACTTCAGAAACATAAAAAAGTAAAATTTCTATCTTGATATTAGAGTTCAACAGCATAAATTTTCAAAAATAAAATTGTTCTCCAACAAACAAAAAGTCAAATAAAAAATATTAAAAAAGTTTAAAATGAAAAGATTAATTGAAATCTAAAATTCTAGTACTTTAGTGTGAATGTCGAGAATGACAGATTTTTACAGCACGTTTTCAGACAAATCGAGATTCAGATCCAGAAAGCCAAAATTTGAATATGAAAAGAATAGAAAAAGTATTGTATATATTTTAGATGCAAATTTTTTAGAACAATTTTTTAATTAATCTCAAGAAAACCTATCTTAAAAAAAAATCAATACTATAGTTTTGAACTTTTAAGAATAAAACTCAATTGAAAGTAACAAACTCCCTTGAACCATTTATTTAAAACTTAAACTGAAAAAATTCAAATTTTTGAGTTCATATACCCTTGTACCAAGAAACAGATACGAATGACTTTTTTTAACTTTTTTGAAAACAAAGGAGATTGTAGGAATAGCAGAAAAAAACATGCCTATGATATAAAGAAAATTATTTTATAGAATGCCTGAAACAATTTTCCGGAATTCGAATCTTGAAGTTGCTACAATATTCATTTTGATTTTTTAAATTTCCTCTCAGTAAATCCCTTAGACAGAAACATTATTTCATAAATACGAAAAAAAAAATTATAATAATTTCGGTTACTTACGAGAAAAAAAAGATATTAAAATTTTTTCAAAATAAAAACAAGACTAAGTATACGTTCTAATATTATAATAATACATTTAACTTTAGAAGAATAAATGCTTTGTTGTCTTTATATTATCAGACTAAAAAAAAGATACTTTCGTATTTTTTTCTTTTTTTATTGCATTTTATTTGGAATTGAAATAAATTTTAATTGCGTTATTAAATTATATTATTATAATAATAATCAATATCACTGCATTTATAAAAAAAGTTTTATTTATTATTTAAATGCATTATTATTGAATCATTACACAAGCACACGAAAAAGAAGCTCATGTCTATTAGACAAGATAAACATTTCTATACGTTTTTAGGGTTGCTGAATCCGAATTCGGGGTTGGTTTGACTCGGTCAGGTCGCGTTTTGTTCTTAACCTCAAAAACTTATGAAAATTTAAAAATTTATGGAAACGCCCAGAAATCAAAGCGATTTATATGTTTTTAGGGTCGCTGAGTCTAAATTTGAAGGTCTTTTGACTTCGCGAGGTCTCATTATATTCATAACCTCGAAAAGAGATGAATCGAAACACTAAAAACTGTCACTGATACGTGAGAAGAAAATTTTTTTTTATTTTTCCCTATGATATCTTGCTTTTTATCTTCGAAGGATCTACGCAGAGGTTTTCTGTTCCGTTTTAACCCTTTTTGAACAACCTGTCTTTTCAATGTCCAACAGTAATCTGCTAGCATATTCACATCCCACCTTCCCTGATACCTTCGTTCCATTTCCTTTATGTCTTGATGGAATCTTTCTCCCTGCTCCTCACTGCAATCCCCCAAGGTCATTGGAAAGTAGTCTATTTGTGAATCCAAAAAATTTAGCTTTAGGTTCATTAAACAACCGAGCTTACCAAAGTTTTTCACTAGATCAGCTACAATTTTCTTGAAGTTTTCACTTTTATGGTTTCCGAGAAAGTTTTCTGCGACATTTTTGAAACTTATTTATTTAAGCGAAACCAGACAAATAGTGACTCAAGTCCGTTATTTGCCTTAGTCGATGGCACACCTAAAAAAGATAAAATGATATCAAGACTCACTTTGACGATGACGCTGTTGCCGGAACCTTTGATGAGATCAATTATTTCCTCGCGGGATTTATCGTGGACAGGCTGTGAATTAACCTCTATCAACCGGTCGCCAGGCAAAAGACCAGCAGTGTTTTGCAGCGAAGCGCCAGGTTCAGCGAAAATTACAGGTCGAATTTGCGTCGTGCCATTTTGATCGCGTTCCAATATGACTGCTCGTCTTAAAGAAAATCCAAAGGATTGCCCTTGACCTTGGGATTTACCCTGACGCTGAATCGTAAGCTCCCGTATCGGTAATTCGATCGGGCAAATTTCCGGCAACGGTAGGTCATGCGCCAGCTCCTGAAATTTATTTCAAAGCGAAAGAATAGAAACTTATTCATTATTATAATAAATTATTATATTATTATTATAATTAAAATAATAATGGAATTAATTTTTCAGAACAACTGTACCCCAATCATGAATTGCATAATCTAAAATATACCCATGCTTTCTAAAAAATTATAACCTTCATTAAATGACGATTGTTCAACATCAAATCTGTTAACATAGTTCTATAGCAGAAACTTTCTATGCCATCATCTTATTTTTTTTCAAAAAAGAACCACCTCAAACGAAGCCGATGAGCGCCACCGCACGAATCCCTGCGACTCGCCCACAGGCGACAAACTGAACGGCGGCGTCGCGAAACTCGAGTTGGTCGTGTCCGTCAACGAATCGGCTGACGGGCTCGCACTTGTCATCTGAAAAATTCCATTCCCACATTTTTCACAATGAATATACTACAACCAGTATCACATAATTTTATAAATCTTGTACAATGTTTCTGAATCATACAAAACACTACAATCCACGATAAAATATTAATGTTTTCAAAAGTTAAACAGAAGCAAAAAACGACTGAACTTCAAAGTGATCAGATTACAACACAAGTTCTTTTCAACGGGATCCAGGGGCAGAGCCCCGGGTTTGGGGGTTTGGCGGGCGGAGCCCTCCGTGTAAGGCGAAATTTAGTAAGTACTGAGACACGAATTACCTGAAGATACTTGACTTCCTGATGATAATGCCTATGATGCGGGCTTCGCTGATAAGAGTCTTCTTCGCTGCAATACGAAGTGGGCTCGTCCTTGTTTGTCTCGTAGCTCATAGAGATGTTTTGGTAGGCAATGACTTCGTTTTGCAGGGTGTTCCTGACGAGGAGGTTGCTAGCTTCGTGGTTCGAGTCCTGGTTGCCGTTGGAGAGGAGAAAACCGGCTTCGTCGGGAACCCCAGACCTCGGGCCCTTGAGAATGCCCCGTTTGGGCGGCTTCGGCGGCAGTGGCGGCAGGGCCTTGGTCCCACTCGTCGTCAACGACGTCAGGGAAGCTTCCGAGGAGTCGCTCTGGGTGAGGCCCTCGACCGGGGCCGCGCGATTTGCCATTTGTTCGCTGTCAAGTGAGTCGCGGTCCAAGTGAGCGAAAAATGGCGCGCTATAATCCGCGGTAATTCCGCTAGGTAACTTTTCCTTTTCCTTGCGCCGGCCGCGGATTTTCAGGGATCTTCGGACCTGGTGGTATTGGAAGAATTTGTTTTTCAAGTTCGCAGCTTAGCTAATCAAACAATTCGAAAGAGCTGTCTTGTCGGTCACAGTGTCCTAAAATGTAGATGTAAGTTGAAGCATTTTCGGATATTGGGGATGTAGAATAGATTTTGAAGGTCGAAATAGTTGGTTTTGAAAGTTTATGTGTCTAAGATTACAAACATTTAAGAAATAAACGAATTTATAAAAAAGCATTTTATTCTTTCATCGAAACTCCTACTTCAAATGTCCACCAATTTTTCGTTTCCAGAAATAGTTATCGTTACGAACTATATTGATATCTGTTTTTTTTATCGTAACCTTCTTTTTTCTGTCATTACATAACTATTCCTTTCGAATTACTTCATGTGCAAAATGTGTTTTATTAATTAAAAGAATGTTGCGAGACATGAGAATAGTATGACTCAACAATTGAGAATGTGTTTGAATAATAAAGAAACATGGGAAATCAGGTATAGAAAATTTACATCCAAACGGTATTCTGCTGTTGCTCTACTCAAAATTATTGATTATCTGACGAACAACAAAAATTTACATATAAATTAACTACCAGTGTTTACGAAAAGCAACGGACACACTAATGAAAATTTTTTCAAAAACATACATTCATTTTGTAGTAGAAAGTCCAATAAATAAAAAAAAAAAATTAAAAAAACTTATAAATGCAATCATACATCAAAAGTATGCAATTTTGGAACCTCCACAATACAAAATTCCAAAATAAGTGCAGTTAAAAAAAAATTATTCGAAATTAATTTCTGTAAACGGAATGAATCTCATCGGAAACCGGATGAAACAAGAGAGCTTGAGAACACGTGATACATGCGATGGTTTCTTTTTCTCCCCCATGAGATTGCACGTAAGGTGCACCGTTAGAACTAATGCGAACTGATGCGGCGTATGCAGAAAATTTAGACCGTACCCACAATTACGCGGGTATTTTTAAAAGCGGCCGCAGTTCACTCGCGGCGACCGCGAGAATAACTTCCCCGGGCTTATTTGTAAGATGCGGAAAAAAGCGGGAAAACTCTCGGTTACCCGGATACCACGTCTTGTCATCTAGACTATGGGAAAGTGTATTGAAATTTCGTTCAACGTTTTACCGCGAATTCGCTATTTGAAATTCAATTCAAATTCATGAAATGACTAAATCATCGACAAATTTATAATTTGACTAATTATAAGTCGATGGAATAATTAATTTTACGATATCTCCAAAAATGTTAAAGCCATTATTTTTTGTATGAGTTCATTGACAAATGAAACAATAATATACAGTAATATATTTTATATTATTATTATTATGCTATTGATAAAAGTGATATAAATAATACAAATAATATATATATTAGAGTATTATTATTATTACATTTTATTATTATATTTATGAAGTGACAAAATCATAGACAAATTTATTATTTGACTGATTTATAAGTCGATGGAATAATTAATTTTAACATTTCTCCAAAATTTGTCGATCAATTATTTTTTGTATGAGTTCTTCGAAAAATGAAACAATAATATACAGTAATAAATTTTACACTATTATTACTTAATTATTATGATTTATGCTATGAATAATAGTGATATTATTAACACTAACAATATATATATATTATAGTATTATTATTATTATTATTATTATTATTATTATTATTTAATTTCTAGGCTATGGTCTTTTAAATATTAAACATTTTGATATTTATTTTAATAGTACTTTAATAGGCTATGGTATTTTAATTGAATATGTTTAATTATTGCGATAAATTTTCTTATTTAATTATTACATTACTTACATTTTTTTTTCTTTTTGACAAATTTCTATCAAAACGCATTAGAAGAACAGGAAAAACCAAATCGTAAAAATTTTAACTGCATGCTATAATATTTTTCTTCTTAATTTTAAATCAATGTTACTCAAAACATGAAATTCTTTCAAGTGAAAGTTAAGAACATTTACCATTTTTGAAAGTACTTATGACTTTCATTGCCGTAATAGTAATTCATAGTGCATTAACTATGTCTCTAATGAAATAAGTTTATTCTCGCCATTAAAATGCTATTCATACAGAATTAAGTAGGAAATAATTACGTAAAATTACGTGTACACTAATTTTAATTCTTCTCAGTCTGAAAATTAGAGTTCAACTTTTTTCGTTAAATGATTTTTCAAAAACCTGAAGTTACAATTTCAAAAATCCACAGTTGCAATGTTGATGTTGAGAATCTCAAGTCTAAGGACTTTGAATTTTAGAAAAATGATATTTTTTGTTCAAGTATGCTACTAGGGTAAATATTATAATGTTCTAGTGTTTTTACTTTATATAGCTAGTTTATATAGTTTATGACTATTATTGAAATTTTTTTATAGTACATTCTCCAAATTATTTGCATACTTTCCTTCTTAATTATATTTTTTAATTTTTTAATTGTATTTCTTAATTTCTAAAAAATAATATTTTTTTATATTATTTTCTCTTAATTATTCTTCATTATCATACTTCTCTTAATTATTTTCCAGTTACATAATTATTTTCACCCAACGGAATTTATTGAGTAATCTACCTTTTTTTATTTATTACACGCAGAAAAATTTTTTGTAAATTTTATCGAAACGGCGTGTAGAATTTACTAAACTTTTGGCGAAGTGGTGATAATTTCCAACATTAGTAAATATTGCCAAGAGTTTGGTAAAATGAAGGTAACGGGGGTAATGGGT
>JAPYZL010040736.1:0-11765 GCA_030522825.1 Platygaster orseoliae
TAAAAAGGTTTTTTTTTAAATAAATTTATTCATGACAAATATTTGTAATGAATTTTTTGTTGAATTTGTCCGGATTTTGGTGGCGCACCCTGTATGTGATTCGAAAACGAGTCAAAATTTCGCCAAACTGATCACGTTTTCGTTTTTTTCGCACCTGAATTACTATAAAAACTCACCTACCATCAATTCTGATGAAAAAAATAACAAAAAAATTGAAATTTTCTTTTAGACAAATATTCACAGCACAGTGGCTAAAACGGACTTTGTTTTATAACCAAAAAAATAACCAAAAAAATGAGACGCAATTACTGACGTTTGATACTCGACACTAGAGCCATATATAGTCGAACCACTAAAAGTTATTCTGTCAGTTCCCGGTTCTTATATGCTTTGCCCCACCTCCATACCGCCCTTCCCTACATAACTTTCAGTGGTTCTACTATATGGAAAAAATTTCAAGTCTCCAGTGATTACGGTTTTGACGGTAATGCAAAATGAACATTTCGTGAACTGCGCATTTTGCCCCAGTCTCCCCTACGAGACAGGTGTATAGATGGCCATGGGCCATGGCGTGTCGACCGCGCTGTCATGCGGCGAAAATCGGCGATTGAGAAATTTATCTCATAAACGGATATCTCATCTGAACTCATCTAAGATAAAGTGCAAGGAGAATGGACATAAATATCCACGGTCGGCGAATTTCTGTATGATAACTTAATTGAGTGTTGACAATTTTTTCTCAATTTTATTTTTTTTTATTAATTCTATTCGACTCAACTGAAATTATTGATATAATGAATAAAATTCAAGCATGAATTTACCGAAAAATAGTACCTAAAAAATCCTGACAAATAGGGCCGAATTTACTTTCCGTGCCGCCCTAGCCCAGTGGATGAAACGCCGCCCCTTTTGAAACATATAGTATAATAAATTTCCTAAAAAAAAGGTCATCAGCAACAGAATGTAATTGGTGACCTTTTTTTTAGAGAGATTTATCACTAAATCTTTTGACTAAATCTTTCGACCTTCGAAATTTGCCACCCCCCAAAAACTTCGGCGCCCCCCAAAAACTTTGGCGCCCTAGGCCTTGGACTTTCTGGCCTATTGATAAATCCGGCCCTGCTGACAAAATATCAAAGAACTAGAATATCGTTCAACTCCTGATTCTTTTTAATTCACTCTCTGTATATACATACCTAGCGAGGTGCTCCGTAAATAGATTCGGAAATGAAAATTTACGACTTGTTTTCGAAAAGATTAAAATCCGTGTAGATAACATGAATGGGAAAACGAGTCTGGAGTATAATTCGTTTTTACCTAGCAAAAGAAGTCCATCAGCCCGGCTGAAAAAATCCAATTATGTGACTCCAATCTCATGGTTAAAAAGTTTTGTCTTAAATTTTATCTGTATAGTAGAACGCAGATCTTGTTTACTTCATATTAATGATACAGTAAAAATTAATGAAATTAAAATACGCTCACATATATTCATTACATGAACGTCTAAAACGTCATAGGACGTTTTAGGAGTTTTTTGGTGCATGAAATTCAAATTTTGTTTTTGAAGAAAGTATATGACTTAAGAGTCATACATATTCAATGCAAATGTTTGTAATAAATGAGAAGTTTATCGAATTTTTATTATTCTTTAATGCATTTTGTCATAAAAATGTATAGAATCCGAGAATATTCTGGAAAGTTAATGAATCTGTGTTCTGATTTCAATATTCCATGTCTATTTAAATTTTGGATGAAAACAGCATAGTAGTACTGCTTTTTTGAAATTTATTGCAATTTCTCTCAGTGTACATGTTTCTTCAACTATTATTTTATTGTATTGCTTCGTATCGTTTATCTTCTATCGTGTTCAATACAATAGTTTTTTTGTTTGTCGAACGTTCAAAGATTCAGTGTTACGTTACAAGCGCAAAAAGCTTTTCTTTTTTCCTGCGCTACAGGGGATTACGGATGTATAATTGCACCTTTGCACCGCGAGGCCTTTCTCCTCGCAGCGTCGGCCTTGATTCACGGCGAGATCCTGGCGCCGACTGTTCGATTTTTTCCTGACACTTGCAACTTGCGATTACTGAACTCTTCGCTTCGAGGATGCGCTTTTGCTTAGAGATTATGTAACTTGTTCGTGTGCGGGAAAAGTATCGAGAAAAATGTTTATTCGTACACCGAGAAAAAAATTCTTGGAAAATTTACCATTAACCTTAAAATAGCGGTTACACTAAGCCTTGCATAATAATAATTTGTAAACTTATTTTAAATTTTACATGTCAAAAGTTTAAATCTTACTATAACTATAATAATTAGAAGTATAGCCTATTTGAGTCTCAAAACATAATGAACATTCGAAATATGTATTTATTTTCAATCTTATGGAGCCAAATAGTTTACAAACATGTAAATCGTACAAGTTTTAGATAAAGTTGCGTGTAAATAATTTGTCCCATATGTTAACATTTTTAGTAATGTCTTGATTACTTCAAAAATTAACAATTATTGTTAGAAGTTTTTCATTTTTCATTTTTTTTTCTTTTTTTTTCAATCTTGGAGTATTTTATCAGTTTGTGCAACAATTCAAAATGTTTAAAAATTCTATAAAATACACTCCACTCAGTAAACCATCGTATTACTTTTGTAGATTTTTGTATTTTTGAGCACTTTCCGCGAATTTTCTAAATTTACAATTATCTGCCAGTTCATGATAAATGTGTATAAACAACGATTCTTTCTTGTGAAAACGATTCGCATTTATAATTGAAATTTCGGATTTCGCAATAAATATTGAAAAAAGAGTTGTAACTGCAGTTTATTTCAATAGTTATTTTCAAAGCGTTTTATGAACGAAAATTTACGACACAAGCAAACTTGCCTTGGGTGAGTTGGAGACCTGAAAAAAAAGTTTCGTTTCTAGGCACCCTGATGAGACTTCTCAAATACCCGTTTTCTCCTTTGCTTGTTATTTTCAAGAACGGGGAAATTTCTTACCGTGCTTAAATCACCGTAAATCACCAGCTTTTGAAAAGTGCCTGGCAGAGAATCTCGTAAGTCACAGGAATAATTGATTTTTCTCTCACCGGTATAATTGATTGTCCCGAAACCTGAATGAATCAAGGACTATGAGGGGTTGAGGAAGCTGGGATTCCCTGTACGTAAACATAGAAATAATTCAAAACTTCCTAACTTTTTTACAAATCCAGATAACTCAATTCCGGATTCATTTTGAATTGAATTGATTGACCGAACCTGATTGATTAACTTAAATAAATTTTTAGTTGAGACAAACAAATTTTATTAGACACTAACAAATTTTGTTTCAGTCAAAAAATTTTACGTTTCTGTTAACTTTAACTTGTTTGTCCAAACTAAAAATTTATTTAAATGAACCAAATGGATTTTTCAGTGTAGAACTTAAATCTTTAACTACTTCGTAATCTAACTTTTTAGATTTCTAAAGTTTCAAAAGTAATGTAATAATTGAACGATATAATTGCCTTGTAAGAATTTGTTTTACATAACTTATTATTTTACCTTGCTGAACTTTCATTTTCGGTGTGTATATCACCAAATACTATGAATTCACTGCGAAAGCACTTCCGTAAAAAACATACTTAAGAAACGTTTTATTGTTTCCGTAGTTGTTTTTACAAGTTCGATTTCACTATATCGCTCTGATCGTCTCATAAAATTTCTTCGAATGAACAAACATTCACTCTGAATACGTTTTCAACGCGCGTAATTTTAGACTTTCCCGGGGAAGGACGCGGTCATTACAATATGCGCGTCTCGCACTCTTGGCAACGTTTCAAGGAAAGACGTTTTATCATCAATCGCGATTGCTAAAAGATTCGCGAAAAGTCGAAATTATTCTGGAGCAAGAAATGAAACCACAGCAAATTATGATTCTCATATAGTTTTGATATGTATTTCGATTTCGTCAAGATATTGGGAAGGAAGAACGAGCTATTTTCGACTTTTTTTTTAGAAGTAGACAAGTTAATAAATTTTATTTTCTGCAGAGTGTACATCGAAATTCAAAGAATTGCATTTTAAGATCATAACGCCATTTATCTTAGGACTCTTTCGATTGAAAAATTCCTATGTAAGAATTTTGATGGGATTGACTTTTTCCAAACTTATGATTCTCGTATGTAGACTCTGAAAAACTAAATTTACGATTATTTTTGACTGCAAACTTGGTAATATTATGATTTATATGTATTATCTGAGATTTCGAATGGTTTTGCAAAAAATTAACATATCGTGTTATAAATTCCAAAATATTGACGGTTTAATTCTTTTAAAATTAATTTGCAAATGTAAATCTATCATGAAAATAATATGGAAAAATCAATTATTAATAACGTGATAACGGATGTGAAATATCTTCTTTTCAAAAAACACGAGATTTTGTGAACAAAAAAAGCAAATATTCATGCTAATTTAATAAGTTCGATTTCCGGCTTTCGTAATTTTTTCCAATCAAGTGGAAGCTATTGATATGGCATTTAAAAAGTCGGCGCAGTGCAGAAACTGGTCGTTTTTAGTGGGAAAATTTTTGCGATCCGTTTTAAGAGCGGTCGTAAATCGGAATTGCGATATCGCCCGACAAATTTTCTTCTGCCAATTTCGCCTTATCGCGAGCGGAGGTTTTCTTTTCTTTTATTGAACTGCGATAAATCACGCGCGATTTTTCGATATTTATTTTCCTCATCGAGAGGAATTTGACTTCGTGAACGGTGGTATGAAATGAGTGTTTTCAGAGTTAGATTTTTACTTAGCAACAATTTTTTTCTAATGAATAACATTAAACAGTTTAAATTGAAATATTATTCTTTGCTGCTACTTTCGAATCTAATAATGTAGGTAAATATTTAAGTTGATTGATTATTAATTATTTTTTAGGTTTTTGAAGTTTTGAGAACTAGTTGGTTTAATAACTTAAATAAATATTAAAATTAGTTTTCTTTCTATTTTTTTTGTTTTACGGTTCGCTCATTACTACTTCGTCATAATTTAAAACTTGAGAAATTTCAAACTATTGAAACAATATGGTTCCACAACTTGAATACAATCAGCAGCGTTACATTGTTGAATGAATATTGTTTAAGAAGGAAATTAGATTTATAGGCTAAAATTAAATTTATGGCTTTCGAAATTTGTAGGTCAAAATTTACAATAAACATGACATTTTTTTCAAAAAACTCACGTAATGTGACATCTTTCAAGTAGAGAAGTTTTTGAGTTTTCTTGACGATAGTCAAAGATGTTTTTGAAATTTCTAGAGCTTAATAATTTTCTTTTCTTGAAAGTAAATTCTAACTACTTAACGTGAGCACAAAAAATTATTCTTTAATTATTTTCGGTGAAATGATAATATTTCAAGACAATAAAGCATGAAAATAAACTATAACAATGGAAGTCTTTACTCCTACTTTCAAAAATCGTGTTTCCCATTAAACAACGAATTTTGACTAATAAACATTGATACTAGAAATTTCGAATTTAAGGTGGATGCTATTGAAAAAATATAAAATTAAAAAAAAATTAAAAAAATTAATGCAGTGCTGAAATTTTCACACTAAAAACTTTTCGATTTTTGTATAAAAATCAGGAATGTAGAAAAAATTTTCTCGAAAAATGAATTTAAAACTTTTTTTGTTAGAATGAAACTTTACCTACAAAAAGAAAGGTTCATGAAATAGACCATTTTCAGTGAGTTGTTGAATTATTAAGAAAAATTAAAAAGTGGCAAATTTCTACCTCGAAATAACTGAAATCCGAGCGGGAAGAAAATGAATGAGTTTTATCAATTTCGATAGAGAAACTATAAAAAATTTTCTCGCAAAAAAAACTCGATATGAATATGAATCACTTAGACGATATGAGATGAAACGACTCATATATTCTACAAATATCAAACCACCAACGAAATCATATTTTTTGTTTAATTCTTAAAAGTAAAGATGTCGACGATGGCCACCGTCGTCACCCAACTGTAGCCGCCCTTTTTTGATTATTCAGTGCCTTTTGCACACTGGCCCTTGGTGAACTTTGGGCGAATTTCGTTTCGTCGAGAAAGCACGAATGTGAATTCATCCGGGAAGGAAATTAAAGCAAAATTGGCCGGGAGAAGGAAAAAGCGAAAGCTCAATGTGCCTCGAACACAGGGTCTCTGTGCGGAGATTTCTGCTTGGTTTAACTCCTCAGGATTTCCGGTTTCCTGCGCCGCGGGATGACCCCGCGGGCTCGCTCGTTCGCACAACTCGCTGCTTCGTGCTTCACGAAACCGTGACTGTTCCTTATCAACGTTCTTCTTCCCCAGGCCAGGGAGCATACGAGCGTGCCTCTCTAACGTGCTGCATGGATATACATACTCCGCCGCGGCCTGTACGAAGAAAAGCGACGAAATCGGTGACTCCGGAAACGGAAAGAAAAACAGCTCATGCTACCAAGGGCAAACCTCTGGCATATACAAGGATGAAATGGTTTTATGCTTGTCTCACAAAAACAATAGCAAATGAACGCGCACTCTAAAAAATCAAACTCATTTTAAGATGCAACAAAATGAAGGAACGACTTAATATTAAATTATTATCTTGAATTTAGTTTATGTTCAAATTTTATCTCAGCAAGCAGCAAGTCTTAGAGCAAGATGATATGTCTTGAATCATGAATGATTTCACTACATCTCATTTTAAGATAATATGGAACAAAATTGAGGTATGATTTGTTTGATGAAATGATGATAATAACATTTTTATAATAATAAAAAAAATTTTCATATTACGTATCAACTGAGGAAAAAACGAATAAAATTGATATTAGCTATTTGGTTAATCAGCATTGAAACAAAACAAAATTTTTGGTTATATCAAACAATTGACAAATCTACATCCGGCGTTTTGCGTAGAGCTGAAACGGGTCGATAAATTTTACTTTTCAAAGCAAACTCAATTTCAAGCAACTCGTCATTACCTCCACGAACCCATTTAATGCATCCCCAAACAATCATCGTTGTTTGGAGTTGAACATTTTATGGGAATCGTATAACTGCGCCTGGAATCTCATTCATTATGGACTCAGTAGGAAGTTGGTTTATTTCACGGAGCTTTTATTTACGGAACCCCCTGGTTGCCGGAAAACGGACATGAGCGAATTTCAACACTTTTCGAATTTTTTATTTTCGATCCACTAACAGACAAGGCTTGAATCAAGTTAATGTACATAAATTTGTAGTATGTAGGTACGGTGTTATAAAAGAAATTTGTAGATAATAAATGAATTTCATAAAAACATCGTATTAATGTGGCTTCAAATACTTTTCGAACCACCTACACACGAAAAAATGGGGGGGGGGGCGCCAAAAAGGCTGTCGCCCGTAGCGCCTGAAGACCTAGCGCCGACGCTGGATAGGGTGTACCAATCTGAGTTTTTCTATTACACTGTGCGACAAATTTCAACTTTTGGAAGTAGGAAGAGGTCTCATTATGAAAATTCGATAGTACATGACCCACTAAATATAACCCTAGGACGATTTTTTAAAGTTAGCTCTTGTTTACGAGTAATAAATTATTTAAATTTTTATAAATTACGTTCCCTATTTCAGTCGATTTTCACTCGATTTCTACAGTCAAAAAACAAAAATGTGTGTTTTGATAGTCAAGAAAAACATTTCTTTAATCAAAATTGCAAAAATCTTGTTAGTTTAAGAAATGAAAATCAACGAAGAAACCATTATTCTAAAGCACTCAAAATCGCCCCGGCCGATTATTTCCAGCCTATTAGTCATTGTAGTTTCTCTTTTGAGGCAAACTATATTTCCAGTATTTCCCAGTATTTCCTGACTCGAAGGGACCGACTACAATGATTATAATGGGCTGGAAATAATCGACCGGGGCGATCTTGAGTTCTTTAGAATAATGGTTTTTTCGTTGATTTTTATTTGTCAAACTAACAAGATTTTTGCAATTTTGATTAAAAAATGTTTTCCTTGACTATCAAAACATACATTTTCGTTTTTTGACTGTAGTAATCAAGTGAAAATTGACTGAAATAGGGAACGTGATTTATAAAAATTTAAATAATTTATTACTCATAAACAAGAGCTAACTTTGAAAAACCCTTCTAGGGTTATATTCAGTGGGTTATATGCTATCGAATTTTCATAATGAGACCTCTTCCTACTTTCCACTGTTGCACAGTGTTACTCTTTCAGATTTTAGGTGTTATTTGAACCACTAAACTCTGAAGGGTTATGTATTTTTAACTCAAAAAGTACCTAACCATTTAATTTTTGCACAAACAGAGCAGCTTGAGAATTAAAACTTATATAATCATGTAATTCGGAATTACATTCAAATGTCAGATTCCACATATACCGTTTGAATTATGAATTCTTACACAAATTTTAAAAATAAAATAATTTTCAATTTGCAAAGTTTTCTCATGATTCATAAAAAAAGTTCTTATTTAAAAAAAACACTCATAATTTAGACCCGGTTTATCCGGGCGTTATCCTATGATTTTAAATGCGTCGAAATGAAATAAATATAAAACATTTTAATTACCATTATTATTATTCAAAACACTGTATCGTTGAGTTAATGATCATGTTAATAAATAATTTATTTACTATTTTGAGTTAGCGAATAATATGATTTTAACATTATAATTAATAAAAGATTTTTTTCCGAAAAAATTTTATCCTACGGTTTTCAGCGTTATTTATGTATAACATACGAGTTTTTGACATCGCGGACAAAATACGTTTATCTACGAAACAAGAAAGAAAAGTTTTTTTTTCTTAGATTTCCACTGATTTTTAGCAGGCAAAATGTAACTCGTTTGTCATTTGTATTTTTGAATGGATTACAACAACGATCAGCAAAGGATTTTTCCGGTTCCATTTTGGAAATGAAAAAAAGATTGTTGTCACATCAAAAACGAAAAAATTTTATTTTTCGATACGAAATATGCATAGCAATTTTGATAATTGATATAGGTGAATGCGGTAAAATTAAGATGCTTATTTGTCTTATTTGTCACGAACAAACGAGTGAATGATTAGAATGAAATTAAGTAAGAGACTCAGATTTTTAGTGCCCAAGTAGCTAAAATAAATTGAACTATAGAAATAAATTTACCTTCAGAGCATCTTTGTGAATAAACATTAGTCAATAACAACAAAAAATTTCACGCTTTCATGTAACCTGCTGAAAAAATGACTCCAACTATGTGAAACATGAAAAAAGTAACATTGGAATGAACCGTTCCATTTCACAATATTCATAGCTTTTCAAAACGTTTTGAACTTTTCGGATACCTTAAGTATCAAGTCTACAATACATTAAAAATGTTATCAGTTTTTAACGATCTTACAATTTTGAAACATTTTCAAGAGAATAAAATTTTTGAAAATCCAAAAACTTGAAAATTATTTGGATTTTCGTAACTTTTATATTTAATTTTTTGGTTTGAAAAACTTGATTCTATTCTGCTGTTGAAACGAATTATGTTGTTTTTTGCACTAAATACCAGTAAAATGCCGCCCCGTAAGTTACAATTTTTTTATTCGCAAGTGGCAATCAACTGTTAGTTTCAAATTTTTAATTTATCATTCAAACTTTAAATTAAAGAATCAAAATAAAACTTAAGACATTTGAGAAGAAATTAAATTAAAAGAAATTTCGAAACACCAGAAATTCAAAAGGTTAAGAAGAATTGACATTTTAAAGAATGTTGAAAACATTGCTTGGAAAATTCTAATAAAGTTTTTAATTTTGAAAACTCTAATTTTGAAATATTAGAAAATTCTCTTGAAAACTTTGGAAAAATTTTTGGAATGCAATCATTTTCGAACATTTTCAAATATCTTTTAATCCAAATCTAAAATACATTAAAAATGTCAGTAATTTTCAACAGTTTTCAAAAGATCTTTGATACGGCAACATTTCCACAAAGTTTTTTGGCAATCGGAGGCAACGAATTTTCGAATAGGATTTTTGGCGAATTTCGCCCAATATATAAAACAAATTTTGTTGATTTATGTAACTATTTCTTATTGTAATTCGTTGTTACATTTTCCGTATGGTTATTTGAAGTCATTAACTATACAGATTGATAAATGCTTGGATGTAGTCAGTGTAGTATGAGAATTGAGTGAAAATTGTTGCTCCTGTATAACTGCCAAATAAAGTTAGTGATAGGGTATTCACGAGACCAATTAGAGTATGTCCTGCACTCTGTTCGTTTTTCGTGGCCAAAGGACTTCCTAAATCTCCCTGTAAAAAATACGATTCACTTAGGTGTGTATAAAGAAAAAAAAAATAAATATTCGGCTGAAATTTTATTATGCAAGACTGTAAAGAATAATATGTTTCTTTTAGAATTTCATAATTTTGAATCTTTTTTGAATTTCAAAAATTTCAAATTATGCAATGTTTATATAAAACCGCTTTCTGAAGTTGAAGTAGAATTGATTATTATTTCATTAAAAAATTGAATACTTCTGGAGTTATTCATTTCAAAATCGATAAAAATACAAAAAAAAAAAAAAAAAAAAATGCGTTGACTCAATAATGACAAATTTCAAAAATAAAGTAGCCATTATTTTTTTAGCCAATATTTTTGATATAATAAAAATTTCACTATTACAATATATTATTTCATTGTTACTCCATCTCTATTCCATCCTTTAGGAATCAAAGAGTTTAAAACATTTTGGACATTTTTTATAAGTATAAGAGTTTCTTTTTTAAACTCTCCTAGTCATTTTTTCAAAACAATTTTTAAAACCAATGATTGTCTCGTTGGCAAGAACTCGTTAAGAACGTACTCTACACAAGGCACGCCATGGCCATCATCCGTAGGACAACAACAAAAGGTTTGCGGGTGTATCGGGTTTGGATGCATCTTGTCGAATATTTCCCTACATTCAACACCACTTTTTGGACGCAATTTCATATACAACAAACTTTTTGAGTAATGACCAAGAATCGGGTTAGCGCTTCCCCAACCGCTGACACACGCGTTTTTCGACTCATCAGGAGCATGATTGTCTAGTAGCAATTGCGCTGGCTGAATCCAATCATCGAAAGATAATTCCCTTTCAAGTAGGACAATTGCGATGTCGTTCGAAGAATAAACGTCAGATCTGTGGGATATATATTTAAATAATTAAAATACATCAATTATTGTGTTTTTCTTTTGGTTCTCGCTAATAAATTTATTAATCAGAGAATGATAAAATTCATATGGTAAACTTACGAAAAAAAGTAGTCTCTGTGGCGTTGATAAGCTTGGACTTTGATGATCTGCTCTTTCAACAATTATGAAGATTAAAGTTGTTATTTCAATCGCGAATTTTAGAATTATCACAAAAATCGTGTCAGCCACGTAACCACAAAATTTTTGTTTTGACATCTATTTAAGTGCGGGAAATTCAGAAATATATCTATTTCAGTTAAGCTAGTTCATTTACTAAACAGCGATTTTTTTTTTAAATATGTCAATTAGGGTGGTCCTTAGTAACATTCATTTTATACTGATAGACTCAGCGATTGACGAACCTCCCTTAAGGGGGGAAGTACCTTTTGAGGCCGAGAAAAAAGTACTTTTTTTGCGACGTATTTTTGGAAAAATGAAACGGTGAACACAAAAATTGATATCGTTTATATCTAGGGCAATGTTTCAAGATAAAAAAAAATATTTTCTACATAATGTTAAATAAAAAATTAATTGACTTTTGGTCAATT
>JAPYZL010040740.1:0-22338 GCA_030522825.1 Platygaster orseoliae
TAAAAAGGTTTTTTTTTAAATAAATTTATTCATGACAAATATTTGTAATGAATTTTTTGTTGAATTTGTCCGGATTTTGGTGGCGCACCCTGTAAATATCTATTTTCCTTCTGTTTTTCGATACAAACTATTATGTAAAACAGGATATTGTTATTATTTTTCAAAAATTCTGGTACCAGCCACAGCCAACCTTTGATACACGACTGTGAAAAATTTCGTGGCGATTGCTCAATCCGTTTGGCTTTAATCACTTCCGCAAGATCAAAAAATGTGTTTTTGAGAAAAATAACCCCCTACCTGCCCCTTGACATATTTTTACACGAAACTTTTTTCACCTATACAATAAACTTGTACCTATAACTGAAACAAAATTTTGAGTGTTTATCTTAAATACATTTCCTACAATATTTCCTCAAAAAAATCACGATTTTGAGGCTGCACAAGGCAGAAACCCCACTTAATAATAATGCTGAATAATGGATTTTTCACATAACTTTAAATTGATAAGACAATTATAATTCTAAAATTAATAACCATGAATTGAAAACTGCATCAATCATTTTTATCGAATTTAGAATCATAATATAATTTCTCGTATTTTTTAAATAATTTATAAGAATCTAAAGCGTTTTCTGGTATTTTTATACATTTTTAATATTTCTAAAAAAGAATTCCTAAATTCTATAAATTTCCATATACGCTTTTTACAATTTGATGCTCTAGAATTTCAAATTTTATATATATCCTAGGTATTTCCTCAGATTTGTCAAAAAATACTTCTTTCATAGAATTATACTACTTTTATTATTTCTTCAGTTTTTATAATTCAAAATATTTTCTGGTATTTTTATTACTCTGTCTACAGATTCCCAGAATTGGATTTTTTTAGATTTCTAGCATTTCCGTAAATTTTAATTTTTCTTTTTTATCACTGCTTTGAAACAATTTATCTAAATTTTATTTTCTACATTGTCCTCGCCAACATTTATTATTATTATCATGTTAAAAAAAGTAATTTTCTGAAACTAGAATTACTGTTAGTTTTGGATTATTGATAATATATTATAATAATAGCACTGAATAATATGTTATTCTCATCATAACTTTAAATTGATAAGACAACAATTATAATTCCAAAATTAATAATCACGAATTGAAAACTGTATCAATCATTTTTATATAATTCAGAATCATATTATAAATTCTTGTATTTTTTATTGATTTATAAGATTTTAAAGCATTTTCTAGAATTTTTTATATTTCTATTTCTATAAAAGAATTCTTAAATTCTTCGAATCACTTAATTTTCCAACAATTTTTTTTCTGGGACTCAGAATTTTTGAGTTTACCGAATGCTCTTAAATGTTTTCAACTTTTTCAAGTCTTGGACTTTCATCAGAGTTACAAACTTTTCGTAATACCGGATAAAGATTCTTCGGGATTCGGTATCTTTTTTAGATTCCCAAATTTTTCAGTATTTAAAAACTTTTTGATATTCTCCACCCCGCACACCCACCTACCAAAACCTAGAAAATCATAAAAATCCTACTCACCAGTAGTCGGATTAGTTGTAGGTCGTCTATCCGCTTGCTTCAGGGGTAAACAAACCGGACAATCATTCCTCGCGCAGTGCTTCCAATGACTAATGATTTGCCGAGATGAGCTGCAATGCGGAACCGCGCAATTTTTTCCCGATTGACACGAAATCATGTGAGTCAAGACATTTTTCATTGTTTTGCAATGAGGCACCGTGCAATAATGCAGTTCGCCATTTTGCTGGCTTTCACGCCTCTGGCATTTGTGCGCATGAAGTAGCAAGACGAGTTGTTGTTGGATGAGCTTGCGTTTTTCGGGATCGGCGTTTGGTTGGGAAATCGGTGGTTGACCACCAGCTCCTGGCATTTGACCTTGGGTAGCTTGTTGGGGTCCAGGTTGGCCACCACTGGGCGCACCAGATTGAGGCTGCGCCGGACTCGACGCCGGTGCTTGCGCCTGAGGAGGCATGCCGCCGCCGCCGCCGCCTTCTTGGTTGCCAACGGTCGCTGCAACGCCTGGCCCGGCTGCGCTTGTAAATCTGCCCACTTGCATGATACCTTGAGCGACGTTTCGCTGCTGCTGCGGCGTCACCGCGCTCACCGAATTACCAGGAACCACGTTCACAGAGCCTTGAACGCTGTTCGGTGAACCTTTAATTCAAACATTACATTTTGGTTATGACCAAATAAAACTATCCACCTCTTCCCAACCTTTCCTATTTTTTATTCATTTTACTAACTGAAACATTTCACGGATGTACTAAAATAAAAACTGAACTTGAAAACTTAGACGAAGGCACAGAAAGTCTGTACCGCTACATAGAACTAATTAAATTCAATTCAATTCAATTAACTTGAATCGGGCCTTGTAATCTATGGCCCAATTAATAAGTCCCAAATTCACAAGGCCCCAATTATTTTTGGGCCTGATAAATTGGGAACCTTAAATTTTGGATTTACGGTTGGGGCCCAAAAATAATTTGGGCCTGATCTATTGGGAACCTAAAGTTTGGGCTTCACTATTTGGGCCCAAAATATTTTGGGCCTTATGCAACGGCAACGTCAAAAGTTTCGAATTTGGTGCCAAAAAAGGAACAATCATGCTCATAAACAATTGTAACTTGATTTCTCAATTTTACTTACCATACGCGTAAGAACTGGGAGCACCCATTTGGCCCATGTTCGAGATATTGGGCATGTTGTTGGGCCCTGCCATCCTAGGTCCCCCGGAACCTGGACCCGGAATCCCGACTTGATGTACTTGCTGCTGATGCGGGCTCGGACCACGAGCTGGTCCTACCATATGCTGTTGCTGTTGTTGCATAGCCACAACTCGGGTTATCATACCTGGGCCATTCTGCATTTGATGCGATCCCCCTCCGTGAAGAATTCCTTGAGCGTTTGAGCCCATCATTGTCACCTGCGAATATTAAGTGCAAATGACGATTAGATAAAAAATTCTCAGTTTCAACCATCACATGTTTGAATTGTTGCACTTTAGCGATCATGAGCCTTTTTTTTCACCATTACTGGATCAAAAGTTTAGGCAAATGTGTTATTATATAAGAAAATAGAACTTTTGATCAAAATACAAAGAATTTGGGAAATTAAATAATTTTGTAAATGCAATAGTTTACTTTTAGTCCAGAATGATGAGCAAAAATTTTTGCATTTCGATTAATTTTCATTAACCCAGCCGGTGATTTTGAGAACTGAAAAACAAAACAAAAAATACGATTAAACAATATAACATTACTTCTTAAAAAGTTTCAAATCATTATTTGATTGAGAGAAAATATTTTTTCTTTGCCAAGCTTTTAAAATTCTAAATCGACAAATTTAAAGACTTTATTGCATATTGAACTTAAAATACTCGATAACTTTCTTACAATTATTTTGTAATATGAATTGAAAAAACTTGGCGAACTATAGCAAAAGAATGATATTTTTCTACTGCGCATTCATATCTATGTACACTTTTCAGAAAATAATATAGTTTCTAGAACATTTTACAAATTTATTCGAAATGAAATTATTGAAAGTTTTTCTCAAGGAATAAGAAGTAAAAATTTCACAGTTGAAAAAAATAGTGTTTAATTAACGCTTTCTAATTTCTATGTAACTTTTTTTGAATTTGATACTATAAGAGTCAAATTCATAAAATTTTTTGGAAGTAATATACAAATAAAATTCAAGTATTTCATGGATTTCCAGAATTTTCATATTTCATGTAATTTTTTGGTATTTTTCAAACTTATTGTTTTTAAAATTTCAACAATTTTAAGAACAGTATTTTTTATACAGATTTACAATAATATTTTTTCCTACTTTTTTAGTTTTTATATAATTTGAAAAATCTGATACTATTTTCATGAATTTTTATATGGATTTCTGGAATAACATGCTCAAAAATTTTAAGTTACATAATGTATAAGAATATTTTGCATACACGGTATTCAAAAAAATTAATTAATTTCCTATAAATAAATGCATTTATTTATTAATAATAAAATTTTGTAAGATTTTTAGAATTTTATGGCTTAGAAATCCAAGTTCGAAAACTTTTGAATAATTTCATAAATTAAAAAGAAAACAATGTCTACACAGATTCTAAATATTCAATATATTTCTAGAATTTTTGTAATTCATGTTATTTATAAAATGTGATGTTCATAAAGTTTACAACGTTGACAAATCACACGAAAAATTTTTTCAGAGATTTACCAAAAATAATGTGAAACCTTGAAAAAACGAATTCGACGAAGCCCCTAACAAGTAAACTTTACAAAACTCAAGAATACAAAAATTCTGAGAATTTTAATTCAAATTCTGAATTTAAAAATTTTGATTCAAATTCTGAATTCAAAAGTTTTGATTCCAATTCTGAAATTTATATTCTAAATTCAAAAACTTATTTAAATTCTGAAATTTGAATTCTAGATTCAAAAATTCTGATTTGAATTCTAAATTCGAAAATTCACTGAAAAAAATTCAAGAATTCACTGTGAAAATTCGCTCAATTCTGAAAATTCTGATTCATATTCTTAAATTTGAATTATGAGTTCAAGAATTCACCGAATTCAGTGAAAAAATTCAAGAATTTTAAAATTCTGATTCTAATTCTAAATTCAAATTCTGTGAATTCTTATTTCAAAAATTCTGAATTAAATTCTGGAATTTGAATTCTTATTTCAAAAATTCTGAATTAAATTCTGAAATTTCAATTCTAGATTCAAATAATAAATTCGAAAGTTCACTGAAAAAATTTAAAAATTTACTGAAAGAAAGAACAAATTGAAAGAATTTACTGTGAAACTTCACTGAATTTTGAAAATTCTGATTCAAATTCTGAAATTTGAATTCTAAATTCAAAAATTTTGATTCAAATTTTAAATCAATAATTCAAATCTCAGAAAAAAAAATTCTCGTGTGATTTTTCAACGTTGTAAACTTTGTCAACATAAAATGTGGTATTTTAACCATCTTTATGTAGATTTCTAAAATTCAATTGTATTGTACTCAAAATTACAACTATTTTGAGTATCGAAATTGGATTTTTAACAAAAAGTATCTTTCAAACAGATTACCAGTAATATTTTTTTCATGCATTTCTAGTTCTAAAATTTCATACATTTTGAAAAATTTTACTACATTTTTACAGATTTCTGTATGGAATTCTAGAATAATATCTTCTAGAATTAAAATTTCTATAGATTTTTGAGTATTAAACTTATTCCTCGTATTTTTCAGTATTTTTCTAAATTTTTCAAAACATTACATCTACGTACATATTCAGTATTTTAGTATTCATAATATCATTTAGAATTTAACACTTTAAACTTAAAAATTTCACAGATCTCAAATAACCAAAAAACGTTACTTCCATAGATTTCCATCACTTCAAACATTCAACATTTTTTTCAATTTGAGTAAATAATAACTGATCAATTCATCATCATAAATTTACCATTTAAAAATTTCAAACCTTCTAAATTTCTAAAACAAGTGTTCTATTTATCAAATTCTTTTTTACCGTCATCAACTGCCAGAAACTTTTCTGACACGTCAATTCACATCACTGCTCCAACATTGAAGAAAATTCAACAACTCAACTCCTGAAAATTACCAATAAAAAAAAAAAAAAGTTTTTTTTTAAAAACTTACAGTATTGAGTGGCTGCTTGTTCAAGCTGTTGGCGACGATCAGACTTCCACCTCCCATGCCACCCATATTGGCACCTCCACTGCTCGTCATCGTAAGACCCGAGTTCATACCACCTGGCATGGACATTGCCGAATTGCCGCCTAACGAAGACTGCAAATTTCCCATCGAGTTGGCAATGGACATGGGATTGTTGGCGAGGGAGCTTGCAATATTGCTCGGCATATTTCCAAGATTAACAACCATTTGTTGGTCAACCACGCCTTTCGAGACCGAAACGTTCGGAGGTGACTGCATGTTTGGGCTCTTGCTACCCAACATACCACCCGCCATAACCAGTGAATTTGCCACTAAATTTTTATTCCCCTGTTGGCAATACAAAAAAAATTTTCATCGAATCACTTCTTTTTCAAAAAATCAAAAGTACTAACCCTATGAAAACGACGACCTATATACGACATATATAAAGCATATATAAGACCTGTATGTCTGTACATATATAAGACATATATAAGGCATATATACAGCCTATAAAGGGCATATATAACGCCTATATACAACCTATATGTGACCTATATGTGACATCTGTGTGACCTATATATGACTTATACATGACATAACTGCAACATACATAAACTCGCATATATGCTTTATATGGGTATTATATATCTTAAATATATGCATTATATATGCCAAATATATGCTTTATATAGGTACAAGTATGTCATATAGGTCTTATATATGCTTTATATATGTCGTATATAGGTCGTCGTTTTCATAGGGAAATTATCCAAAATGCAACAATTCGTTGTACCTGTGATTGCTGCTGCTGTTGAATAAGATGATGAGGCAGCTGTTGAACATGTCGAAGTTCAGGCTCTAACGACCCGTTCTGTTGCCCTGGTCCTGGGCCAGTTGCCGGAGGTTTCGCATTCTCCGTCGACGATGCCCATGAATTCGGTGCTAGTAGATCATCCGGTAGGTCATTTTCCAAATCAAACATATCGGTGTTGGTCAGATAATCTGTAAAAACACCGAGCCCAAGTTATAACTTTGTGGCCTACCTTCGAACTGAATTGAAGAAAAAATGTATTCTTTTCGATGTGCATGAATGACGTACCAAGAGACCAAAATAGCATTAGTATTTTCCATTGTTAGTACCATCACCTGAGAATCAATTCTCGTTTTCATTTATGTATTTTTTTTTTTTTTTTCATAAATTACATCTTACTTCACTGTTGCTCATTAGCTTTGTACAATACCAAAAGTCTAAACGACAAGACAAAAACACTAAACATGGAAAATCATAAATTATAGAAAAAAAGTAACTACTTTGGAAGGTCCGACATGAGACATAGGCCGCAAGAGCGATGACAAAGGGATTGTCAAGGTGGAATATAAAATGTACAAGAAATTCGTGCTCAACTAAATAAGCGGCGAAAGCTACTAATAGCAAACTGTGTAGAAAACATGCTCGGAAAATCCAATTTTCTTGTTTTTCTATTTTAACTATTTTCACACCTTTCTCCCCTGCACTGTATACTATTTATCTACATGCGACAACATAATCATGCCCATGATATGATGTAAAGAAATATTAAAACAAAAAATCAGTGCTAAAAAGAAAAGTGTCAAGTAAAAAATATTTTATTTTATATTCCACTAAAAAACAAACTCCTGTAAAGTTTTGTCTTTGGTCAGTGTTGCCAGATGGTTAAAAAGTTGTTTCTACTTGATTTGATCTGTGACATGAGAGGGGAGGGGGCAGTCTATTGTCACCGTGACATCACACATTTTTCTTTTAAAGTTATTTTTTTTAATACCTGATCAATTTTTTCATGTCAAAGTTTGTTGAAAGCTTGCTGAAGCTTACTTTGCCATGTGGAAAGTCATAACTGAGCAGTTGAAAATGTTGAAAAGTTTTTTTTTTAATTTTGCTACAATTTCAATTCAACTCTAACAATTTTCACGGTATTGTTGACATTCTAAATATTATTATTCAAAACTTGCAAAATTATATTGCAATTAATTATTGCATATTATTCCATGCAGTACACTTTAAGATAAAGAGACATTGTCACGAGAGAAAAAAAGGTAGTTCATCTGGCTGATTTTTTGGGAAATACTGATTCATCACAAGAAGTATTGACGAGCACTTTTGAGAGCCAGATGGCAAGACATATAAACAAATAACAATTTTTTATAATCGGATAATTATTGATAGAATTTTGGTAAACAATTTGGTTGTGTTAACAAGATTCTGGTTTATGATCTTGTGTAAGCCTTGACCAAGACTTAGTGATTTTATGAATGTCAGAAATGATTTTCATAACAATTGATCAATTTTTAAATAAATATTTGATTAGGCAAACCCGATTACAAATAAACAGACAGCAGCTTTAAAAAAACTAGATAATATTTGGGATTACTGAAAATTTGGTAGAGGAAGACGTGTGACATGACGTCAAGAAGGGAGGGAGGGGTCGAAAATTTGTGACGATGTGTGACATGGCCCTTATTTATTCATTACAATTTTAGAGTAGTCAACTCATTTTTTTAAATTTGTATATAAAATGAAATATTTAATAACTGCAATAATGACATTTTTACTTAAAAAAAAAATGTCAAATTTTTTTCAGTAAGATTTATATACTGACTTAAATATAAGGTAATTAGTTTCAGAAAATATTTTTTATTAAATTACCATTTTAAAATAAAAAGTTCCATTATTTACTTCATGAACTTAATTCTTTGTGCAGTATGATTTACAGGATTACATGAAATTGTTGAAAATTTATTCAACACAATTTTTGGGGGTATTTGTTTTATCTGAAAATTGTTCATGGAATTTTTTTTATTTCAATTCAAGAATATATGGATATTAATAAAAATTTATTTAGAAAAAAATTATCGAAGAAGGCAATTATGTGATGCTGACAACTTCAAAAAAAAAACCTATATTTTTATTGGCTATTGGATAAAATGACAAATTTCAACAAAAGAAAAAAATTTTTAATACTAGCATTCAAAACAGTAGTTTTTTTATAAAATGTTTAATTGTCCTAAAATATAACAAGTGCCAACTGAAGATTCAATTCAATTTCATTTGTTCAAACTCATTACATTAAATAACTTTTGTTTTATAATACAATGGAATTATTTATAAAATAAATGAATAAATAGAAGTAATTAACTTAAATAGACTAAATATTACATATATTCTGAAAACCGCATTGAATTATAAATGAAAAAATTTGAAATATTTGTGTGATGAAATTCATAAGATGATTTGAACCATTTTATAATTTGTTTACTAGATTAAATTCATTTATACTGAATATCAGTTGATGCAATATATTTAATTTTAATAGTGAAATTATATTTTGAATAACTTTTCGACGATACTTATTCGACGAAAGAGTATTTCATAAACTTTTTTTTGTAAAATTTACATGTTTAAATTGAATATGAGTTTTTCTAAAAGAACATTTAAGATGAAAATTTATATAATATAGAAAATATTTACTATATATAGTAATAGTAAAATAATATTTTAAATAATTTTTTGACGATACTTATTCGACGAAATAATATTTCACAATTTTTTTTTTTGTAATTTACAGGTTCAAATCAAATATGAGTTTTTCTAAAAGAATATTTAAGAACAAAATTTATATACTAAAATAAAATATTTACTATATATAATAATAATGAAATTATATTTTGAATAACTTTTCAACGATACTTATTCGACGAAATAATATTTCAAAAATGTTTTTTTGTAAAATTTACAAGTTCAAATTAAATATGAGTTTTTGTAAAAGAATATTTAAGAAAAAAAATTACATAATAAAAGAAAATATTTACTATATATAACAATAGTGAAATTATATTTTTTGAATAACTTTTGACGATACTCATTCGACAAAGTAATATTTCAAAAATGTTTTTGTGTAAAATTTACATATTTAAATTGAATATAAGTTTTTGTCAAAGAATATTTAAGAATAAAATGTATATACTAAAAGTAAATATCTACCAAAAATTATTCATAGAAAAATTTTTTCCAGTTCTCGAAATTAAACTCCAAAATTTAAAAATTTTGAATAAAAATTAATTTTAAAAAATCGAGTTCTTATTATCTCCGGAATCAAATAGCAAATTTTCAACAACAACAACAAAATTTATAATACCAGTACTAACAATCTAATAGGTCCGTTTCTTAAACATAACCTCAAAAATTCAATATCGAATTCGTCATAACATTTCAGGTCCCTCATAAAACGTTCACTTCGAAGATCAATGTTTATAAAAATTGTAACGAATTCAGCAGATATTTAATAATTTATTGCGGGAGACGAGGAGGGGAAAGTTTTTTCATCAAAACTGACATGCGGTCTCGATTTTGAGGCTTTTGTGATGAAAAATGTAGTTTTTTTACTCAGTTGGTTTATCCCTCGAATTACATATTTATTTCAATTACCTCATAACCTAATTCTTTATCCGTTTTCAGTCCAAAAAATTGTTTTTTCGGGCGTAAGACGGAAAAGTGATGTTACGAGGCATGTAACATATGGAATAAATAGCTAAAGCTGTATTGTAAATTTCGGATAAACAAAGTAATCTAAAGTTTATTTATATTTTTACGTACCACAAACGACGAAAACACCACGTACAGCTGAGACGGATGCGATAATTAGCTAATTACGCAGTTGACAATTTGTAAGACTGAACCGATGCAGAGCGAGTTCCGATAACAAATAGGCGATATTTAGCGAAAAATTACCGATATTACGTTCCGATACGCGACGATATATATCGATACCAGCGTTCGTAACTATCGATCGTCGTTCTTTGTCAGGCCTTGGGGGAAGGCATAAGTTTGTCTTTGTTGCGTAGTAAAATTTTACTACGCATTACGAACAATATTGCCAACTCGGTAGTTTTCGGAAAAAACTAATTTGACCATAGATAATCTGAAAAGTGTTCGTAACTCGTATTCAAGGATACTAGAGGGTATACTCTAGTACCCTCTAGTATCCTTGCTCGTAGTACTTTAGTACTACTAAACAAAGACAGACTTATGTTTGATTTAGCGCTAGAAAAGGAACGAAAATAGAAAAATTACGAACACTGAATCTGATTTCAACTGAAGTCGAATATAAGTAATTACTGGATGATATCATTCAAAAACTTCAACTACAGCTATTCGAAGAGCTTGACTTGATCTAAACAAATTCTTTTTTTAAACGAATAGGGACCTTGCATTTTTTTTTAAGTGTAATTTTTTTTACTGGTGGTGAAGAATACATCGTATTAAAACATATTATAAAGAAATTTCAGTCTTTTTTCGGAAAAAATTTGATAAAAATAAAGTTTGAAATGTGGAAAAATCAAACGAAATCTGTGCGAGGCTCAAACGTATCTGATTGGCTGATGTTCTCGCGGTCGGTTGTGACGTCACGCGCCCACCTAAATACTGTGTTATCGTGTATACATACACTGCAGAAATGTATGTGAATGTATGGTTAGGAACTTTGTTTGGTGGGCGCGTGACGTCACATTCGCTCGTGTGAATTAGGCGTGATTCTATCGTTTTCGGATTTTTGGTGGGACGTTTGAAAAACGCATTTTACTTTATTTATTTACTCGAAAAAAAAAGTTTCTAAAAATTAAATGACATTGATTTTGTGGGATATTGGGATATAAGCTTGAGAAAAAAATGATTTGAAAAATATGCAAGGTCCCTATCCTATGATTTGATCCAACTTTAAGCTTTAAAGCCAATGTTTGCATTATTTTTAAAGCTTAGTTGTCAATATCTAAAATACGATATTTTTAATATGTTATTAATTAATCTTTTATTGATACCTATAAAATAATGTGTACGTATTAAAAACTTGTATTGACTACGGAAACGCTAAAAAATACGAGACGACACGTTATATCGATATTTTCCAATCTTTAAACAGGAATCCGAGCTCAACCTACAAATTATTGCTACAAAAACCTAAAAATAATTTTTTTTCTGTGATTTTTAGCAAATGTAACGACTTTCAAGTTTTACTATAATTTTACTATACGTTTTTTAAAAAATTTTTAATTTGAGAAAAAATTCTTAGTATCTTAGGAGAGAAGCCTAAGTGACGCGTACTAGCCTGAAGGGACCCATATAAAAATCAATCTAATCTTAAGAAAGTTATCCATTTTCTAAAAGTAAGTGATACTTGGCGGTATTTTATCCATTTTTTTAGCATCTAATAGTATATTACACGTCTTGGGACCATACATTTCTTGCAACAGTTCGAGGTTATGCGTATACCTCTGAAAGTTTATTTTATTGCCCGTTAAATGAACAATTTTCTTCATTGAATTATTTTCATTCAAAAATTTTTTTTACTGCAACTCAGTGTAATACACAAATTTTAAGTGTTCAAAATTCAAGAATTGTTTTTTTTTTCAGGAATTCTTATCAATGGTTTGTCATAATCCATCAGTTCCAACATTAAAATATATTAAAAATTTAAGCTATTTCTAAAAGATTCAAATAAATTCTCATGTATTTCATATGTTCAAATAAATAAAAACAGTTTTCACTGTTTGGCAATAAACATCACTACAAATTTTTGCTATAATTATCCTAATTAATCATTAAAATCACCAATCTGGCCACACTATCTTCGGCTCTGAGCATTTGCCGCATGTCTGGAAAATCTAAAATATTCAACACTGCATTTTGGTCAACTTATGTGATGAAGACGATGTTGTGAACATGAATTTTTTATTTTTAACGAACTTTAAAAAAAAAAAGGTAAAAAAAAAAAATTTTAAATGTCGCAAAATTTGGTGAATGAATTGTTCAAGTTGTATTTTTTTGCGACGGCTCTTCTCAAACAAAATATTTACGTCTTTTTTGAGCATGGTTGTTCCAATGGGATTGTGGCTGCTGTAGCTGCTGGTATTGTTGTTGGTATTGCTCGCCTTGCATTTGTGGCAAATAACTTCCACCTCCCCCGTAGTTTGCATAATATTGTTGCGTCAATTGATGCGCCATACCCGCTACTATCATATTTGTGATTTAAAACAGCGCAACTAGTTTTTTTTTTTTACAGGGGGAAAATTATTAACAATTGGGCCAAATTGGTGGAAAACCATAGTGAGTAGAGAGCCTAATAAAATCTTGAAAAAGTTGTCAACCTATTCCTTTAAGTAAAAATTTCAATGCAACTCATGAAAAGTACAAAACTTTCAGACATTTGAACCGCTAAAATAATCACAAGTAAAAAATTTATAATTTTTATATTATGAACATACAATTATTTTTCTCTAATATAGAAAGCTAAAATTAGAAAACATGAAAAAACCTCTGTTTTGTGGATCACAAAATATGTAAATTCAGATTTGGATAATCAGTTTTTGGAAATGTGCAACTTTGGAAAAATAACTTGCAAAATTTTATTTCATTAACATTTTTTGAATTTCCTACTAGACATTAGAAAACATTCTAATCTTAAATAAATTATTTTGAAAGTGAAAAAAAATTTTTTTTTCAACTCATGTTCAATTTCAAACAATCTGTCTATTGATATTCAATTCTTCTTCTGAATACTTTTTTTGAGTCACAAATTTTGGATTTCTAATAATGCTTTTTATACATTAAAAATGTGTATTCTGACTTGTCTCTTGTGGAGAAATCAGATTTGTATGAACAAAAATTTCTTATAAATGTTAACCCTCTAAAATCTTGAAGTTTCTTATAAAAACATTGATATCATTTTTTTAGACAAGAGGTTAAATTTACACATTGAATTTCATTAATGTTCAATATTTTATATAATTTTTTTCTTTTTGAAATTATGAATTTGATATTTTGTTACTATTTCACCCATCAAAATATGCCTTTTGACTTTCAAGTTTTATTATTTCAATTAAAATTTTATTGAAAAATTTCAAGTAAAAAGTTTAATTTTCAACAAAATCTATTTATGTATTTAGTAAAAATTCCTTAGTTCTTCAAGAAAGTTGTAATAATAATAAACATATTATTCAAAATACATTATTTGTACAATAGAAAAACTTAGAAGTTTTCATAATTTGTTACGGCAATTTTTAGCTAAATTGCACTTGAATAGTAAATGAAATTTTCAGAGTTTTGAAGTTTTCTACAGATATCAAACATTTATTTCATTATAAATCATAAAATTTAATTCTTCCTTGCAAAATTATTCTGGATTTTCATAATTATCCAAGTTTAATTTTCTATTAATTTCAAAAAACCTAACCCAATTCCAAATTTTATATCGATAACATCATTAGCAATTTTAGTAAAAATTTCACATTTTTGAAAACATGAGTTTCATTTTACAAATAAAAATCAGAACCTTCAAATGATAGCACATTTTATATTATTTAATTTAAATCATAAATGACAACAATTTATGCAAAAAATGTGATAAAATAAAAAAAATTTTAGAGAAAAAATTTCATTTTCAGAAACATCAATTTTACTGTAATGAATATTTGAAAACTTTTCGTGCAAATCATCTTGAGTAAAGAAATAAATAATTTTATAAATTGAAAAGCGGAGGTTTGAACTATAATCGATTAATTTTGACCTAACATTGAAAATCACAAAAAATTTCAATTTGTTCTTTAACTCTCAAAAAATTTGAAAACGAATCATTATGGAAGTATGAACCAAAATTAAATTCCAGGGCAGTAATTAATAATTTTTCAAGTACTTTGAAATAAAATTATGAATTGAAAAAATGGATTTAGAAATTATGGAAATTGCTGGGTTTTGAAAATTATCTTTTTTCCAATAAATTGAGATTTAATATCCTCTACTCAGTAGTCAATATTTTTCATAAAAATAATTTTAAATTATTGATTTTATTGTTCATTCATTTATTTTTTTTGATTGACTTTGGTCATAAGTTTTGAAATGAAATTTGGATTGAAAAACATAATTATACTTGAGTTTAAAGATTTCTCTTGAGTTCCAAACGTTTAAGAATGAACAAACAAAATTTTTGATGATCCCTAGTTAATAAATTAATTCATAATTATTGATATTCAACAAATATTATTTAATGTTTCTCATTATTTTTAATTTTATTTATGGTGGAATTTAAAATTCATTTTTTTTCATTTTCGTTTACTTTATAAACGTTTGGAACTACAAACACATTACTGGAAGAATAATAATATAAATTCATCTTTCTATACTTTTTTTTCATCAAAAACTTTATGAACTATTAAAGTTACAACATTTTTTGGAAATAATGCTTTCATTGTAAATGCCACAATATTCACTCTTATACTAAAAAATTTCAGAATTTTATGGAATCTAAACAATTTTTACAAAGCAGTTAAATATTTTGAATTCAAATACACTAACAGAAACTTCTTTAATTAGTTATTCAATGAACTTAAAAATAGCAATATTGAATTCATTTTCATTTGATTTTATAAAAATAGGAAACCACAAAATTCAAACGCATCTTTATCAAAAATATAGTATTTTAATTTTGTTTCGCTCAAAAATTTTAGTGACAGGAAAATTTACATAATAAAAAAACCATAATTCAGTTATAAAAATAAAAATTCAGATTGATTTACACAAAGAAACGTTTACGTATCCAAAATGTCAATTTTTTTTCAATGAAATCTTTGAAAACTGACCAAGGTACATAAAACTTTTTAAAAATACTGTCTTCATCTAAAATATAACAATTTCTATATTCATTACAGAAAAAGTGCAAAACTGTATAAAGTTTTTGGAAGAATTTATCAACAATAAAAATTCATATTGACTCATGGCATTAACTTGAAAATATTAAATTTGCACTTGATTCAAATAAAAATGAAGAAAAAAAATTAAATTAAAGTTTTCAAAATTTGAAAGGTGGTATTCAAATTCATTTACTCAGAAGTTATTTTGTTTGAAAAGTTCAAATGAAAATATTTTTATAACAAAGTTATGTCTAACCATAAACTATCTGCTAAAACTGAAAAAACCTCAGCAATTATTGAAAAGTTGACTAAAAAGAACATAAAATAAAGCTCACAATAGTTCAAAATACAGAGAGTGATAGAATTTGAGAATTTTTCTGCCTGAAATTGCAGACTGTATAAAAATTATTTAACCTGTAAAAACACGTGTTCAATATGTTAATAATTATCAAAAAAAAAAAAAAAAAAAAAAAAAAAAAAAAAAAAAAAAAACCAAATCTGGAGCAAAAAAAAAGATTAGACAAAAAAAAAAACCTCAGAAAACTACAAATTTCTGTTCATAGACTTTAATTGAAAGAGGTACGAAGAAAATGAATTCTAATTCCCTGAGAGTTGTAGATTTTTCAAAGCAATCAACTTTTCAAGAAATTCACATTTGCTGAAAATCTACTACCTTGAAATCAGATTGGAAAAATAAAGGAATACGCAATTCAGAAATATGCCTAATATTAGATTTTCCAGGAAAATTATTGTCAAGTTATTGATTTTATCAACTTCATACTCGATTTTTTATTTTTTTTTTACTTTGGTCACAAGATGTAAAACAAAAATATTATTCACAGTTTTTCAACATTAAAAACTATGAAACCAATTTTTGTTCACTTCAAATTTCCATTGAGTTAAATTCTTTACTGAATAAAGGTTTTAAGAAATGTAGTAATTAATTATCTTTGACAAAAATTTTTATTCAAAAACATTGTTCTATTTGGAATAATAATCATATTTATTCATCTTTTCATCCTTTTTTTGCGAACTGTCAAAGTAATAAAAGATTAAGGGAATAATACAGTTATTAATAGCGCAAGAATGTTTATTTTCATAACAAAAAATTACAAAATCGTATAAAATCCAAACAATTTTCATGTAGCAGTAAACATTTTTTAGTACATAATCAAAAATTTACTGCAATAATTTATTCTATTACAGTAAAAATAAAAACATTAAATTAAATTACCTTATATTTTATTAAAATAAGAAAACATGAAAGACAAACGCGTTTTTAAACAAAAAAAATTGTATTTTAATTTAGTTTCCCTCAAAAAATTTTTTTCACTTGAAAATAATTGAAGATAGAAAACCAAATTATAGTTGGAAAAATAAAAACATAGATTGGTTTACTCCAGGAAAAATTTATTTTCCAAAATTTTAATTTTTTTTTTTTTAGATTGAACAACTTTGAAAGCAGTCAACACCACAAAAATTTTTAAAAAATACTGTCAACATCTGAAATAATAAAATTTTTATTTTCTTTACAGGAAAAGTACAGAACCAAATAAATTTTTAAAAGAACTCATCAGAAAAAAATTTGTAATTTTTCATGATATGAATTCAAAAAAATTAACTTTTTACTGCATTTTTATAGAAACGAGTTAAAAAAAAAAAGAAATTAGGAATATAGTCTTTATTTTTCCAAAAAATTCATTTACAAGTGAAAAAGTACATGCTAATTTTGCGAAGAATTTACTGGTCCACAACATTTTCAAATTTTCAAAAATCCACAAAAAATTGTCATCATTAATTTCCAAAAAATCCTTGTAGTTGAAAAATACTAAAGAAAGAGCATTTGTATCCTGGAAAAAAATATAGAAATTTCATCATTTCGTGTCAAACATACTGCTGTAAGATACAAAAATTTTCCAAATGAAAATAATGACAATTATGGAATGATTTCCATGTGATTCAATAAAAAAGAGTAAAAATATGCTTCAGAATGATTAAATAAGGAAAGCGACATAAATAACTACATTTTATTTTTAGATCGAGATTAGATTTAAACTGCAAAAATTTTTAACCATAAGCTACTTGTCAAAACTCAACAATTATTGAAAAATTGACCAAAAACAATCAGTTTATTTTAGAAAACATTTACTTTTCTACAATTTTGATTTAAAAACTTAGAAAGCAGGTTTTTCATTTTTATCTTAGAAAAAATGCAAAACCTTATGAATTTATTAAAGGAAAAAACAAATTGGAACTTTTCATTGAATGAATTGAAAAATAAAAAAAAAAGGATATTGGAAACGTATTATTCAAACTCGTTTGCTCAGAAGTTTTTTAAATCAAAAAGCTTGAATGAAAAAAAAAAATTTTTATAATTTTTTTTTTGTTTTTCCAAAAAATTAATTTACAAGTGAAAATGTGCATGCTAATTTTGCAAAGATTCAATAATCCACGAAATTTCTAAATTTTCAAAAATCCACAAAAAATTACATTCAATAATTTCCCAAAAATCCTCGCAGTCGAAAAATAATAAAGAAAGAGCGTTTTGTATCCTGGAAAAAAAATATAGAAATTTTATCATTTCATGTCAAAAAAACTGCTGTACAATGCAAAAATTTCCCAAATGAAAATAATGAAAATTATGGAAGAATTTCCATGTGATTCAATAAAAAAGAATAAACTGCTTTAACATGATTAAATAAGGAAAGTGACAAAATAACTAAATATTATTTTTATATCGAGATTAGATTTAAACTGCAAAAATTTTTAACCATAATCTACTTGTCAAAACTCAACAATTATTGAAAACTCAAATAAAAACATATTAGTTTATTTCAGGAAACATTTACTTTTCTACAATTTTGATTTAAAAACTTTGAAAGCAGTCAACAGTACAAAAATTTTTCAAAAATATCGTCACCATCTGGAATACTAAAATTTTCATTTTTATTACAGGAAAAGTACAGAACTGTATGAATTTTTAAAGGAACAAAAAAATTGTAACTTTTCATTGCATGAACTGAAAAATAAAAAATAAAAGTAAATTAGAAACATAATATATAAATTCACTGGCCCAGAAGTTTTTTCAATCAAATAGCTTGAATGAAAAAAAAAAAAAACTTATTTATAATTTTTCTTATTTTTCCAAAAAATTCATATACAAGTGAAAAAGTAAATGCTAATTTTGCAAAGATTCAGTAATCGACGAAATTTTCAAATTTTAAAAAATCCATGAAAAATTGCAATCTTGAATTTTCAAAAAATCCTTGCAGTCGAAACTCAACAATCATCAAAAAATTGACCAAAAACAATTAGTTTATTTAAGGAAACACTCACTTTTTTATAATTTTGATTCAAAAACTTTGACAGCAGTCAACAGTATAAACATTTTTCAAAAATGTCGTCACCATCTGGAATGCTGAAATTTTCATTTTTATCTCAGAAAAAGTGCAGAACATTATGAATTTTTAGAAGAAAAAAAAAACTTATTCATAATTTTTTTTATTTTTCCAAAAAATTCATTTATAAATAAAAAAGTACATGTTAAATTTTCTCAACAAACATCAAAATATTGACCAAAAACAATAAGTTTATTTCAGGAAATATTATTTTTCTACAATTTCGATTCAAAAACTTTGAAAGTAGTCAACAGTACAAAAATTTTTCCAAAATATCGTCACCATCTGAAATACCAAAATTTTCATTTTTATCTCAGAAAAAGTGCAGAACTGTATGAATTTTCAAAAGAAAAAAAACTTATTCATAATTTTTTAAATTTTTCTAAATAAACTCATTTACAAGTGAAAAAGTACATGTTTTATTTTTCCCAAAAAAAGACACAAATCCACAAAAAATTTCAATCATTGATCTACAAAAAATTTTTACAATCAAAAAGTAACATATGCAACCAAATATTATTTTAATAACACGCTCAAGTTTAACCTGCAAAATTTTTTCTACTTGTCAAAACTTAAAACCCTCAACAATTATCAAAAACTTGACAACATTTATCCAAAAAAAACTATACTCAACCTGCAAAAAACACGCGCTCAAAATGTCAATAATTATCCAAACCTTCCTGACCGCGAAAAAAAATAACCTCCACTCTGTTTCCACAAACTTGGCCTCGCAAAATCCGTGGAAAAGCCCCGAAAAAATACTCTCCAACCAAAAAGTAAATCAAAAAACTAATCGTCGAAGTTAGTGCATAGCGCATGCGATCGTAAATCCTAAAAATACTCGAAAAACTCTCTAGTTTCTTTGATGCCCATGCTTGACAATCTGGACATGCGAATAAATTGCGGGGTTAAAATCGTGGATCCCGAAAAGTGTCATCATTTGCGGTGTATGTATATAATAATCTCGAAAAAGGAGCAACAAGGAAAGAGCGGGAGCGAGTGAGACGTCGGCACGGGGTGCTTGCCCGAGAGCGAGCGAGACGGCGATAGTATACATAGGAAAGGATAACAGGCATTTACGACTTGGCAAAAAGGGCTCACCTGATGAGTCGGGCTGACCCTGGAAGTGGTCCCCGAGTTTGGACCGCTTGTTGGGCGGCCCGTCTAGATGGTCGTCCATTTTTACGACAGCCTCGTAAATGTTGTTGTGACTTCTCGGGGCGACTCGAGTCGACGTCGCATTATGATCGCGGCGTCCCCGGGAGCCGCGCAATCAACCACGGGATCACACCGCGCGCCAACGCACGATTTTCGAGCGCTCGGTACCTTGTTTTCGTTGGTGTTTTTCTTGGTGCTCGTTCCGCGTCGCACGCACAAAATACGGACGGACTGAGAGAACCGTGTTCACGACTACAAAACTATTGTGATGGCACAACTGGCTAAACGCACGGCGCCGCCATCTCACTCGCACGCGCCTCCCGATGTTTCCGAGCCTCTCTCTCGTCCTCTCTCTCGCACCCCCGTTGGCAGTGTGTGTCCTTTGGATAATGCTGCGAACTCCGCTCAGGCGAGAATCCGCCCGATCGCCGTTCCTGACTTTCGCAGACGCGTCTCGCACTCGCGTATCCAGATATTTTTCGCGCTCACGGGAGGTTTTGCTCGATGCACGCTAAAGAGGTTTTCTACTCGAATGAGATGTTCCTCAGCGTTTTGCCTCCGCTATAAAATGGCGGTCGAAAGGAAACACCACTGCGCACACTCAAGGGTGTTTCGCGCCGTGATTGGCTGGATTTCGTGTGCTGAGGCGCGGAGTTGATGAGAATTGTCGGGTTGTGTGTGGGTGTAGTCCCACAGAGATCTGATTGACTGTGGGGTTTGAGAGTTGAGAGTGTGGGAATGCCCGGGAGTTTTGAAATTGGAGTATAGATGTCATGAATAATCCTAATTTCGATTAGTAAACGAAAAATTATTGCTTTTCTGTATAGTTTAGGTTTGAAATTAGGGTGATGCAAAATTTACAGGTCTAGCAGTGACGTATATCAATATTAAGTACCCCAAGAATAGGTTGAAATACACCGTGTACAGGGCTGGATTTAAGGATTTGGCACCCCTAGACAGTTTCAAAAATGTCAACCTCTCCTCACATTTATTTTTATCGAAAAACAAATTTTAAGTTCAGAGAATTGGTGACAGTGGCGCAGCGAGGGAGGGGCGAAGGGGGTGCCAAATCAAAGGAGCGGCAATTCGACTTGTTTTTCGAGCGTGACTAATTTTTCAAAAGCGCACAAAATGGAACGAAAATTTTCACCTGGGTCGCCAATTTTATCGTTCTCCGAAGGAAAAAAATGAGAATCACTACTTTTGACTTCAAATGTCCAAGATACTACTTGAAGTATCATATTTGAAATTCTAAGAAATTTCAATGTGTCTTATTTGGAATTCGAAGACACTTTTCAATGTCCAAAACACTTTTTAAGTGTTTTATGAAAATTCTAAGACATTTTCAAACGTCTCAGTCACTTCTTTGAGTGATAAATGTAACAATTAAAGACAATCCTCGAAGTGTCTATTTTGAAATTAAAAGACCTTTAAAAGTATCTTTTCTGGAATTCTCAGAAATTTTCAAGTGTATAAGATACTATTTCTTAAACTGTCTTTTTCGAAGTTCCAAGATATTCAGAAATGCCCAAGACACTTCTTGAAATGCCTTATTTAAAATTTTAAAAAACTCGAAAGTGTTTTGTTCGAAATGCTGAGACACTTCCAAGTGTTTTATAGGATTCTAAGACACTTTTATGTTTTTTATACCGAAATATGAGACATTTTTTAGTGTTCAAAACACTTTTGAAGGTGTATTAAGAAAATTCTAAGACACTTTCAAATGTTAAACACACTAATTCTGTGGTGCCCCGGCATAACCGGATAAGTCCATTTTGCTATAAGGCTCAAAATTTATACAGAATATTACCTAAAATGAGCCTTATGGCAAAATGGACTTATTCGGTTATGCCGGGACACCACAGAATTCTTGAAGTGATTTATTACAAATTTGTAGACACTTCTTAAAGTGTCTTATTAAAATTCAAAGATCTTCTGAAGTATATTTTCTGGAATTGTAAGACACTTTTTAAAGTGTCTTTGAAAATACAAAGATATTCAAACATTTATAAGACACTTTACAAAATGTCTTACTTGAAAATCTAAGACACTCAGAGTCTCATTCGAAATTTTAAGACACTTTCGAATCTCTGAGATACTTCGTAAAGTCTCTTATTTGAAATTATAAGACATTTCAATGTGTCTTATTTTGAATTCGAAGACACTTTTCAATGTCCAAAACACTTTTTAAGGTGTTTTATGAAAATTCTAAGACACTTTCAAACGTCTTAGTCACTTCTTTGAGTGATAAATGCAACAATTCAAGACAATCCTCGAAGTGTCTATTTTGAAATTAAAAGACCTTCAAAAGTATCTTTTCCGGAATTCTTAGAAATTTTCAAGTGTATAAG
>JAPYZL010040741.1:0-10790 GCA_030522825.1 Platygaster orseoliae
ACGAGACAAAAAGGATGATTTCAACGAGTGCAATTGCGCACTCGCTTCGCTCGTGCCCAAACTTTGCACTCGTTGAAATCATCCTTTTTCTCCCTTGTAGCAGAAATATCTATTTTTTAATGTTTGCAGGTTTAGTATGTGGCAAAAAATTCCGCGACTTGCAAGCCGTCAAACTTCACAGTCAGACGCACTCCTTTGAGTTTCGTTTTTGGTGTGTCAAGTGCGACAAGTATTTTCGATACAAATGCAATTTCAAAACGCATCTTCGTACTTGCGGCTTTGAAAAAGACAACTACTTTTGCTCGGCCTGCGAGCACTATTACATGGACTTCAAAATCTTCGTCGAGCACATGTGTCTCCACAAAAAAGACGAGCCTGCTTTGATTTGCTCCAAATGCGATGAAAAGTTCGAAGATTCTAATCTGTACAACCAACATTTGGTGACTTGCGTCTACGAAAAAGATATTCAATTTGAGGTGAGAATCATTAATTCTATAATAATAAGTTTTCTAATTCTTTATTTAACGTTTTTCCAGAGCCAACAAAATCAAAGTGCACAAGTTGAAATGAAAGTTAAACCCGTTTCTTCGCTGGAAGAAGAAATCATTGTTCCTCATGTAGTGTCGAAAAATGACACCCCAAAAACCGTCTTTAAATTTGAAAGAAGCCAAAAATCCAAGAACAGTGGGAACTATGTTCTCAAATTTGAGGATACTGACTCTGAAGAAAGCGCCGAGGAATCTGAAAATGGTATGAAAAGTAGAAATAATGAAGTTGGTGATGTTGACTACTTAACATTTTTGGTTTACAGATTATTCAGAGGAAGAAGACGTAGATCAAAAATTGCTAAAATGTTCTGAATGCGACAGCTTTTTTGAACTCGAAAACTCCTTGCTGGAGCATATTTTGACCCATGCGATGCAAGATGATGAGTTTTATTGTAGAATGTGCAACCAGAAATTTCGACGACAAGCGAGTTTCGTCAATCATTGGAAGAGAAACCATTCTGGTCAGTAGAATAATAAAAATCAGTCTTTGAATTTTCAAATGATTGACTTTTTTTTCTCAGAATTTTTGAAGAATGATAAACTAGCGGAGGTTTATCGGAAAATCAACAAGACGAGAAAACAACAAAACGACAAAATACCAAAAGTCGACACAATGTGTTTTGTAAAGTTAGAAAAATTTGACGACTTTCAGGGAATTGATAATATTTCTATTTAAGTCTGAATAAACTGTTTATCATAATAAAATCATATTTGAATCGAACGCTGTTTTATTCAAAACCAATGTTCTGTATAGTCAAATCACTAAAAGATATTCTGTCAGTTCCCGATTCTTATATGCTTTGCCCCGCCCCCGACACCCCCCTTCCCTACATAACTTTCAGTGGTTCTACTGCATTAATTAAGAATATCGAATTTTTAGAATAGGATGTTTGGGTAAAATTTGAATTTTCGCGCCAATTCGAAAGAGGTTGCACTTGCTTTTCAATATGACGAAAAATTTAAAACACATTTTGTCGACATTTGGTATTTTGTGAAGTTGGAAAGATTTAACGACTTTCAGGCAATTAGAGTCTAAATAAACTGTTAATTGTAATAAAATCCTTTTTAAAATCAAACGCTGTTTTATTCCAAAACCAAAATACTGAACAATAACTAAGAATATCGAATTTTAAGAAAAAATAACGCACGAATGAAATTTGAATTTTCGCGCCAATACGAAATAGATGACTCTCGCTTTCCAATATGGTGCCTTCAAATCACCTAGGCTGCTGCAATTCCAATGAAATTTCTCAAAACACGACAAAACTGACAAAAACAAACTCAATCATTGAATTTAGCAGAATTTGAAATCAATTATTCTGTACAAAACGCGTGAATTTTTTCCCGGTAAATGCTCCCTCCAAAAATTGTGATTTCCTAGTCGGACAAAATGTTTAGAATTCGGAAATGTCGTGCGATATGTCGCGTTTTTGCAGACACTTTTTCTGTACAACAATCGCAAAATCCTCTAGGAAAGTGCCATTATTTTCATAGTCGTGCAAATAAAAATTATGGCATTCAAGGGCCGACGAAAACATGCAATAACAATCCAGAAAGTGAGTTTCCCGAACATAACCTCACTTTTTCCACGTATATTTTTCTTAACGATAATTCGAAATTATTTGCACTCGCAGTTTTGAGGTCGAGAATAGCAAGTCATTTACCTAATTTCTATTCAACCGACGTGAAAAAATCGATTTTGCCGAACCTCGTGGGGCAGCAACAAAGTCAGGAAGATGAGAGCAAAATTGACGAAGAGGAAAAAGCGAATCAATGGAAAAGGACGAAGCTGGGTTTTTATTTCTTTGGAGTGTCTTTGACTTTGGCAGGCTCGGTGCTCATTTACGAATTCTCCAGGCCAGATTATGATGAAAATGGAAATGTAATCGAGGATCAGTTTTCGAATTTGCCTTTTTTCGAGCAGAAGTTCAAACGACTTCTCAATGCAGCGAATTATTATAAAAAGGTTTGAAAAATAATATATTATTTGAAATTTTATTATAATATTGGTTATTATATTTATTTAACAATATACTTTTTTAAAATGCCTAAAAATTAAAGCTTTTATGTCATGTTTTCATTAGGTTTTTTTATTATTTTGCCGAAAGTAAAATAAAAGTTTTTTATTACATGATTGTATAGATTTTTAATTTTGATATATAATTTACTTATTAGTTTATTAATAATATAATCTATTTATGTATAATTTTTAAACATTAATATATATAATAATCAGAGCTACTGAAAATATTTCTGTCAAAAGTCCGGATTATGTATTTTATATTTCGTTAAAAACAAGTGAAATATTTGGTGTGAAATATTTTCGATATAACTGCATATATTCTCAAATTCTGAATGTACGTTACATTAACGATGTCATAATAAATTACAACATATTTTTGAAAACTATCAAATCATGAGGAATAATCGGTATTAAACGAAATTATACTTCATCACCTTGCTGAAAAATTCTCGAATTTTCCTTGAATAACAACTTTTTTTTAATTTAACCGCTTTTACAGTGTTTTGTAAATAAACTTTATAAATATTTTATTAAGTCATATCATCAGAGATACATACATAAAAACTCCATAAAATCTTTATGAAGAATTTTTTGAAAAATTTGGAAATTTAATTGACGAAATCAACGCGCATTTCAGGCATGTACGGACATTTTATTTCAAACTTTGATAAATTTTATTGGAAGCGACAACAATTTCTAAAAACTATGCAAATAATTTATAATAATAATCGTGAGCTAAGGAATCTATTTTATTTAGCGTTTTCTTAATTTTTATCAAGTTGTAACTTTTGTAGTTATAATTAAATTATAATTTTGAATAATGATACAATAAATTATTATAATCAATATTATATTTTGATGATTAATTTTCAATTTTATAAGATGATTAATTTTTTAATATTTTTCTATTAAAAATATAATTCTGTATCATGTATTTGTTATATAATTTTATATCAAGTTATAATTTTCGTCAAGTTTTAAATATATAAATATTAAAAAATTCTATTATGATTTTCTCTATTTTAGCACTCTATACTTGTACAATCATTTCTTCAAGCATTCCAAAATCACTGATATTTTTATCAAAATTTATAATTTTTTTCTTGTCATATTCGGTTGCAATATATATGAAAAATCAAAAATAGCCAAAATATGTATTTTGTTCAAGAAGAGGTAAAAATATGTGAAAAAATATTTTGAGTAGCCCTGATAATAATAATATACTATATATTTTATTGATAATTGTTATTATATTATTTGTTTGTAACCTGGTAGTTTGTTTTTTGCTCTCAACCACTCATATATATCAATTATTTTCAAAAAAATATCGATACGTTTTTTTGTCTCTTTGAAAAATTATTATTTTAATGGATATGTGAATTTTTTATTCTGTATGCATAGATATACTGAGCATTAAAATGACGTCACTTTGTCAGACTTTTTAAAACAATGTGGTTCCATCAATTTTGAGATATAACAAAAAGAATTTTTTGATAAACCAACTCTATCAGTAATAAACAAAATTCATGCAATTTCCCAATCATTTTGTATTTTCATTCATTTAATCAGTTGAGTGAAGTTTGAAACCATTAAATCACTAACCAAAACCTACATAATTTTTTTGTAACCAACTCGGAAGTTTTAAATACATGGAAACAATGTTTAAAATTGTTTTGCAGATTGTACAGGAACCAAGTAGAGATAAACTGCTTCCAGATCCCTTGAAATACCCGTATATACAGCCTCCTTACACTGTGGTGTTAGAACTGAAAGACGTTTTGGTGCACCCCGATTGGACGGTGCGTTGTAAAACAAAAACTCTGCTTTTTAATACTATAACAATAAGTCGAATAATTCTCAATGAAACAAAACTATAAAATGACCTTGAATATATTTTTCTAGTACCAAACTGGATGGAGGTTCAAAAAAAGACCCGGAGTGGATCAATTCTTAGAAGCCTTGCCATTTTCTCAATTCGAGTTAGTCATCTATACCGCTGAACAAGGAATGGTAATAATTAATATGCTGAAAAATGCATTAAGTGCTTAAGGCGAGGGGCTCGCTCCCGGCTTCCTAGCGCGTGCAAGAGAGATGCATAGAATGGGAACCGTGCAAGAGCGAGGGAGACGGAAGGTGAAAGTGGATCCCTCCTCTTAATTTTCTAGTCCTTGGAATAATTTTTATGATTTTCAGACTGTGTTTCCCATTGTTGACGCACTCGACCCGCAAGGACACATTGCATATAGGCTAGTTAGAGACGCGACTCGCTTCATAAATGGGCATCATGTCAAAGATTTGGACTCCCTGAATAGGGATTTGAGCAAAGTAAATAAACATTGTGGAAAAGTGTTGAACGATACTAAAAAAAAATTTTTTTTTTTCAAAGGTTATCGTCATAGACTGGAATGACCAAAGCGTCCAACTCCATAAGGAAAACTTGCTGAAAATTCCTCGATGGAATGGCAACGACGACGATCTGGCATTGCTGGATCTCGCTGCTTTTCTTCAAAGTATACATATATTTTTTTACCCATTGATAAACTTGAAATCATGAATATTACTATTTTTTGAATCTTATTTTTCAGCGATATTTGCAACAAAAGTAGAAGACGTTAGAGAAGTACTCAGTTATTATAAACAATTCGACAATCCTCTTGAAGCATTTAGGGAAAATCAGCGAAAATTATTGGTAAGTTTTTGACGACTTTGTTGGAAATTGAAATATTGAAGGTCAATTTAAAAAAATTGATGATTTTTCAGATGCAAATGCAAGAAGAACAAAAAATGCAAGCGAAGCAACATCACAGAAGCATTACACCGACTACATGGCGACCATCATTTTTAAATCGTTGAAAACGTTTGCAATAAAAAACTGTTCTTAAAAATGTTTTGGGTTTTTTATTTTATTTTTTCATACAAAAATAAAAAATTAAATTAATTATTACACATCGAATAGTTTTACCATCCTGGAAGAGCCTGCGTCTTTTTTCTCTTGTTTCGATTCGATTTCGCCCTTGCTGACATTTGGGACTGATTTTGCTGCGAAAATAGACGTTCCTCGGCATAAAGTAGAGGTTGCTGCGAAACGGAAAACAATTCCTGAGTGTTGACTTGACTGAATTGGCTCAAGGGGTCAATTCCATCTTCGGCGAAGGAAGAAGATTGCGTCACATTATTTTCCGGGCCAACCTCCGACTTTTCCAACCAGTTCATGACTTTCTGATGCGGCGCCGCCGAAAGTGGCACCTCCAGGTCCTTGGAAATTTCCCACATGGCCAAAAGTCCGGGTCCTAGTAAATCCTTGCAAGAATTCAATTCTTCCATTGACTTTTGCCAACTTGGAATACCATAGATTTCTTGTTCCTCGACTTGAGGTTTGAGGGTGGTATCGGAAAGTTCTGTAATACATTTTCAACCTCAATAAAAATTTCCACAATTGTTCTACTAAAACTAACGTTCAAAAATGTGCTGTAGGTCCACTTTTTCCGTGTCACAAACATGTGTGATCGTTTGCTTCATCACGCGTTGCTCCAGCATTGCTTGTTCCCAAAGCTCCAAAGCACGACAAGCTCTGCAATTCTCAACAGAATTCGGAGTCATCTCCTCCTGATGTGTTATACTTTGGTAAAAAACATCCCCTGGAAATTAATGAAAGATTCGTACAAGTTTTCAAGTACAGGCTTTGAGCTGAGGAAATTACCAAGAGAATTTTGGGTGAATAGGTAAATATTCCCGTATTTGTCTGAGAGCAAAGTGCTTCCCGTGTTGCAAAGTCGGAGCCTCCTTTCGAGCAACGGATCTAAGCATTTTCCCATGGTTTGGGACATTGAGAGAGTGTCCAAAATGCTTGGCGGCCTGTATGGAAGACTGGAAGAGTGTCCATGGTCTTCCAAAGTCCACGAATTCAATATTACAGTGTTTTCTCCGCTCAACTGACTCGATAAAGTGATCACTTCAGTCTCGTCCCTTTGAAAAATGGAAAAGTTGAATGAATTTGGGACACAATTCTAATTGTGATGAATGAAAATTGCAGATACCTATTGACAACGTCACCCATGATAGGGGCACTTTTGAAATTATGGGTCCATTTTTGCTGGACGCACTCTTCCATACGTTTATCGACCAAAAGCAAACTGTGGTAAGTCCCAACATATTGACAGTTGTCGTTGCGACTCCCAAAAACGAGACTTATTTTCTCGCATTCTTCTAAATTGTCTTTTGGACACAGAGTGAGGACAGGGTCTTCCATTGACAACTAGAAAAAAATTGACAGTTGAAACATTGAAAAAAAAAAACGTTTTTTCAGCCATGAAACTCACTCTGGTATCGAGGTAATGAACGCAGCATCTGTCAGTGTACAGTAAAACATTGTTATCTGACGGTTGGAATTTTATACTTGTCCAGTTGTTGTCGTAATTTTTTGAGTTGGAAATAACCGTGCCTCCCATAATTTCGCTACTACAAATTTAATAATTAGTTAATTATATAAGAGAAATAATTCCAAGTTTTATTTACTTCTTTGTTGAATCCCAGAGCGTAACTGTTCGATCAGCGTCAGCGGTACAAAAAAGATTTGGATTTTGCGGGTGCAAATCTACACTCGTGTATGGAATATTCGACGCCTGTTTTTCAATTTCCACAATGTCTAAATTTTCTTTCATGCCCAGTAATCTGTATAAAACGCAATTATTTTTGAACCTTCCCATTACAAAACCTAGAAAAAAAGGTATTATATATTTGTTTGGTTTAATTACTGAGAATTTCCCTAGGACGTGAAATTTTTGCAACGTCTTATAAATTGGTGAATCGTACATGTGTCGCTGACTATTGTGTGTTTCAAGTCGTACAGAGTGCCATTGTAACTACATTTTGAAGCGTTTCTCAATTTTGGTTTCCAGATGGATTTTTTCCTTGGTTCCACGAAAGTCGCAACTAAAATATAGGACGAAAATTAAAAAAAAAAAAAAAAAAAAAAAACCTAAATTTGATGTGAATGGAAAAAGAAGAATATTAGATTCATCAAGAACAATGTTTCTCAAGGTTCCTCCAGTGTAGTACCAATTGTAAGTCTAAGATGTACAAAAAACTCAGATTGTAATAACTTGAAAATCAAATAAAATATGAAATTATTCAGAGGCGTAGGCAGAAAAAATTTTCAGGAAGTGTTTTTCAAAAATATATATTTCTTCTGAGATTTTATAAATTTTGATTTTTGACACTCTGGTTATGACAGCACGATTTTTTTGATTTTATGAACTTTGGGATTTTCAAGTTACACAACTTTTGGAACTTAAAGATTCCAGTAAATACGTTTTCGATAATTTTTTACTTATTTAATTATTCATTAATAATATTTTTATACATAATTTTTTTAAATTCGCATTTGTATTATTTGTTATTTCAATCTTTTATGGAATAATAATTAATTAATAGAAAAAATCTTTTAACCTAGGCCCTTGAAGTTATTCATTCAAAGGGATGAAAATTGTAATACTACGTTTCAGGTAAATTAACAAATTCAGAAGCCTTATTTTATAATATCAGCAGCAATAATATTTTACCCCTTCAAAATATGGATCTGGATCAGCCTCTAAAATTTCTGCCATTTCAGCTAGGTATTTTGGCACATTTGAACAGGATGTTTTCTTATTTTTCCACTTAAAATCTTTTTGGAGTGGCAAACTAACGCCTAAAAAAATAATTTCTGTAGCTTTCGGATAATAATCAAATGTTTGATTAAGGATTACATTAAATATTCATTTACTGTAACGATTCTTTTTGTAGTAATCCAAGATTCTATCAATGTCACACTGAGTTTGAACCTTCATTAGAAGCAATTGCAGTGCAGGATCTTCTCCACTCAAAACTGAAAATTCAAATAGAATTGTATATAAAAAATTAAATATTAAAAATGACTTTTTTTCAACGCAGATTGTGAATCAGTTTACACTTTACTAAAATAATATCAATTTTTTAAATTTAGATTATAGAAGCATCAGTTATCTCTTGTTAGTACGCTCGTGCTCGCTAGGTGGTTACACCAAATTTTTTCTCAAATGCTAATTATCATGGAAATCTTTTAAATTAATAGAAATATTTAAACATAATCCTTTTATTATCAGCTGTCTCGGTGAGAAATGATTTTCTATACAAATAATTTAATAACGTGTCAAACCTTTTTTGTTCTATTTGACACATCAAATAACGATTTTGCTAGTCTCATTTATTTAACCTTCTCATAAATGATATGTGCAGGTATATTTTCATTTTTTTCTTACTTTATTTCCTCATGGTTCAACATGTTTTTGATACATTTTAAAACAAAATTTTGCAGTCTGATGTCATTCAGCTGACGTCAGACGTGATATATTCAGTCTGCTATTCTGATGTCTCAGTTGGTCTCAATCATAAGTTAAAAATGTTCCGAAGTTTCATTTTACAGATTATTATTTTATTTTGAAACAGAGTTTGGTATAATCATATACCATAAAAAAAATTTTGAAACGACTTGAATTGAAGTTTCTTCAGTTTTATTCAATTGTGAAGTCAAATCTTTGAATTAGAATTTGGTTGATTATAAATGTTGGACAGAAAATTTAAATTATATGCGATATAAAATATAAATACATGTTAAAAGTTTTTTCCAAAAAGTTAGTCAAAATGTTACAAACTTCTAGATTTTTTATATTTTTTTTATAAGTATGTACCAAAGAAGTGGACTTGTGCATTACTTTGAATATATCACTCTACACCTAGAAATTATAAATTACCCTAGCAAAGTAGCTGTCATATAATAACTGGCATTCTTTTCAAATCACGTTTGATAAAAATACGAGTTATATGAACTTTCATACAAAATTCATAGTATTACATCAAACTTGTATGACGACAACTTTGCTAGGGAAGAAAAAAACCTTAAATTACCAATGTCAGAAAATGTGTGAAAAATTTTCAGATTTATTTCAAATATTTTTTCGCCAAAATTAACGTAAAAAACACCAAAGTCAAGTACAGTTTTTCTCATGACCTGGAGATAACTCCTACATCTCCTTAAAAAATAATTCCCAGTGAACAAAAAGCTTTTAAACATTTATATTTACCGAGTCGCGTAAAAGGAGCTGGAGGCAAAAGAGGCTTCGGATGATCACAACTGTACGGAAAATTTTTACAAAGCTCTTTTGCCCTTTCAACATCCAAAATTTCGTCATTTTCAGGTTGATGCCTGTGGAGGTTGTATCCAGGTATACAGTAATGCGAATTTTCCGTCATAAAAAAATTATTCAATTTGCAATGAAGGTTCCTTTCCACCCTCGCTTTAGGATCTCGGCTCAGACGAAACATTTCCTGTCGCCGCATCTTTCGGTCCCGGTACTTTTGATTTGTTGTTGTTTATTTTTTACAAGTCAAAGTTGGTTTTTGTGTTTTTGACTCTATTTGAGTCATGTATGATATCATATGATTTGAAATGGCAGCCATGTTGAATAGCAAGAAACACTTATTTCGAGTCCGCCATTTTGTATATACACCTATATATCTAAATTAAGAACATTAAATTGTCATAATATTCAATTTTCCCAAAATTAACCCAAATTTTTTTAAATTTTTCCCCGCGGAATTTTAAGTGTTTGATTCACGTGTAAAAAAAAAACGCAATCATGGCTGTTCGTCTCCAATTCGAAAATAATAATGACATCGGAGTTTTTTCGAAACTCACAAATGCGTACTGTCTTGTGGCGGTTGGAGCAAGTGAAAATTTCTACAGGTAATTTGCACCATAAATTTGCCCATCACGTGAAAATGTGATTTTGAAAATTTACAATTGCTGGATAAAGGCGAGTATATTTATGTTTGATGTGTTTTTTTTTCAGTGTTTTTGAGGCGGAATTGGCAGACGCGATTCCAGTTATTCACTGTTCTATTGCTGGTATTCGTAGCATTGGTCGATTGTGTGTAGGTGAGAAAATGCGAAAAATTTGTTTGTTCATTATAATAAGGATTTTTATTCAAAAATTCATAATTGCCAGTTTAAAAAAATATATTCCATGCAACGAGTATTAATTTTTTATATCATGAAGTATCTGGTTTTTCTGTGGCATATATGTGATATGTCACATTTTTCTGTGATATACAGGGTGTATCAAAAACTACGGACGATAATTTGTATGAATTTTCTTCAGATTTTTCTAAGACTAAAAGTCCTCTACAACTTTTTGCGAAAC
>JAPYZL010040742.1:0-11341 GCA_030522825.1 Platygaster orseoliae
CATTTCGAAAAAACAATGTATAATAATTCCTTGACATTAAAAAAAATTCCTAAAAAACCACGTTTTTTTTTTCGATTTACATGAGGTGACCCCCTTAAGAATCCTTAAAAATTTTACATAAGTATTAAAAAAATGCAAAAAATACTAGAAATCTATAGAAACTCATAAACTGTACATCATATTTTCTTTAAAATTTGAAAACCTTGAATATTTAAGTATACATTTAAAAAATCTACGGAAACATCCATAAAAATACCAAAAAATTGTTGAAGTATAAATAATAAAAAAATGAAGAAAAAAACAAAAAATACCGGAAAAATGTATAAAAAATACTATTTACTAAAAAATACATTTAAATACTCAAAATCTTCTAAATTGCCAATATTATAGTATCAAAATCAAGAAATTTATAGAATGACCCATAAAAATACCAGAAAGATATCAAAATACTAGAAAACACTACAAAATTTAACAAGAAACATATAATCCTAAAATTATAAAAACCTATAAAATACTTGAAATCTGTCCCATTCAGATTTTCTTATAAATCTTGAAAAGTATTTTAATTTTCGGAAATTCGATTTCTTGAACAGAAAACTCTAGAAAGCTAAATAACAATCCAAATCATATCGAAATAACCACCAAGTTGTATTTAAATACTAAAGAACTGTGCAAAGTACCAAAAGTATATGAAAAGAAAATTTCAACTTCAGTGACTTGAAAATCACAAAAATTGAATTCCATTATTTTCAATACAAAAATAAAAAATAAGCGACTCTGAACTCCAAAAATCATATAACTTAAAAATCCCGAAGTTCAAGAAATTCTAAAATCCTCGAGGAAATATATTTCCTGCCCACGCCCTAGCTATAATAAATAAATTTCACTAGAGAAAAACAAATCCTAAAGTTGCTCTGAAACCATTTAATTGCATTTCTCGAAAGTACTAAAAATATAATACATAATTTCACAAATTCTCAAACAACGTAAAATATTAGAAAAAATAATTGTAAAGTCATTTGGGGAATAATTATTCAGTCTACTTAAGGAACATAATGATATCATTAAAATCTATAAATCTATACAGCGATCCATACAAATACCAAATATCCATCAAAATACCAGAAAATACAACGAAATCTAACAAGTAACATACAATACTAAAATTCTAGAAATATATTTATTATTCAAAAACTGTCTTGCTAAAATTTTCTTATAAATCTTTAAAAGTATTTAAATTTTTTGGAATTTCGATTCTAAGAGCATCAAAGTCTAGAAAACTGAATAAAAGTTCAATTTTCATTCATTCAAAAATTCGTCAATTTGTACTTAAATACTAAAGAACTATGAAAAACACCAAAAGTGTAAGAAAGGAAACTTGGAAATTCCGAAAATCAAATTCCATTACATTCAATACGAACATGAAAAATAAACGACTCTCAACTTCAAAAATCATATAACTTACAAATCCCAAAATTCAATAAATTCAAAAATCCTCGAAAAAATAACTAGCTGTAGTTAATAAATTTCACTAGAGAAAAACAAATCCTAAAGTCTCTTTGAAACCATTTAATTGCTTTGTTCAAAGTTACTGAAAATATGATACATATTTTCACGAATTCTCAAGCACCATAGAAAATTAGGAAAAGTAACTAGAAAATTATTTGGGGAATGATTATTCAGTCCACTTGAGGAAAACAAAGGTGTCAGCGCTAAGTAAGACGCCAAGGAAAACACGCCCCCACGGCGGAATATAATCGAGCAAAGGAGGATCGGTGTCGGTAAAGCGATATCTCGCGGCCTCATTCGTACATCGCGAGGGGAAATATTGCCAAACAGATAAACGGGGCAAGACGAGTGCTTCCTGAGCTCAGTCTTCCACCCACGAATTTTCCTCGGAAAGTAAATGCCCTCGAGTATAAAAAGGGTAAATATCGCTGATTGAGGACGCGGTTTTCGATATCGTGAGGTCGAGCGAATCTGACACAATTTTACTCAAGGCGTCTCGACAACGATCGAAGAATTTTTTGGATAACATTTCCTAGTTTATCTGATTCAGTCGAACATGTATAAAAAACTGAAAAAAGTTGACGTTGAGGAAATTCGTCTTTCACGAAGCTTCGCGTGAAATTTCATCTTCGAAAGTCAAAACTATTTTTTTCCATATCCAAGTTAAAAAGAATCGAATCCAACCTCGAGTATTGAAACAAGTGAAAAATATATTCAAAGTTCATTCCCTTCTAAGCGTTCCGTGACTTTCGTCTCACTCCGATTTCGCGATGTTTCGGAGCGCAACAGAATTTCCGTATTTTTGCTGATAACGGCATTACAACGACAATCGAATTTGTCAATGTTTCCGTTGTGGTACCTCGATTTGAATGAAGCTTTTGCTTTCGATTCGGTGAGAAATCCTGGTTCGCTTTTCGAGCAGGCAAACGAATCTTTGCTATTGATTGACGACGAGCGGCCTATCGATCCAGCCTAGATTTTCATAAGATACTTCACTCAGGCGAGGACTATTAACTTGTAATCAGGGAAAACGAGGAAAATTTCCATGGGAATTTTCCTGTAGGCGATAGATTTTTTTTCACTTCTCGAGCGCACTTTAAGCTTAGGGCACACGGAAAAAAAAGGATTTTCTGTATTAGCAAAAAGATGTGTTGTTTCAACACAAATTGACAGAACGAATTTTTTTTCGGCAGTATTTTTTTTTGTTGCCTTAACACATCTTTTTGCTACCAGAGCACAATTACTGTGCAATTTAATTTTATGCATAATGATTGTGCTCTGGCTACAAAAAAATTAGCTGCTGCAAAAAAAAATTCGTTCTATCAAGTTGTGTTGAAACAGCACATCTTTTTGCTGCTACATTAAATCTTTTTTTTCATGCAGTGATGCGTTACTTTGAAAACGTTACTTTTTCCTGATTAGTTTTAGTAATAAACAGTTTTTTCTAACCATTAGAAAAAAAATATGCGATTAAAAATTATAATAGCAATTATCATGCGATCGATGCATAAGAATAAATTTTTGGGTACAATGCAGTTAAATACTGTAAATATCATAAATTAATTTCAATACGTGAAATTTTCGTGGAATATAATAGTTGTTTACTGTATGCCATTGCAAAAGAATGCAATCTATGACAATAAATTAGGTTTTGCATTATTACTTTATGTATGTATTATTATTTTCCAACAAAAACGTAGTTTAGAAAACTATATAAAATTGCAAGGCAAAATTTTTAGTAGCTCTGAACTTGATTGTAATGTAAAATGTTAAAATTTGCATTTTTCATAGATAACTTTAACTTTGCATGTCAGTTCCAACCTACAATTTTACAATAACTTTAAATGACATCAATAAATAGAAATTATTAAAAAAAGCCAAAATGTTTTTGTAAATATCATTTATGAATTAGTACAATTTTTTGAATGCAAAATTATTTGCTACAGTATTTTTGAAAAATATATGTATAACTATACTATGGCAAAAGTATATACAGTGAAAAATCCTTTAATGTGGTATTTTGTTTAGATAATTATATAATAAATAAAAAAACTGAAAAAGATGCAAAAATTTTCCAAGCGTCATACAGGCTTGGAAAAATTATGAAACCCATCGAAAGAAATTTTTTGACTATACATGACTATTCCATATTAAGAGATTCGCCACTAAAATTTTTTCTTTCGTGAAATTTTTTTTTCACTTCTATTTCTAAAAATATTTGATACGTATTTTTTTATTTTAGTATAATATGCAAAATTAACTACGAATAAATATTTGAATAATAGCCTTTTCGAAAAATTAACGAATTTTAATTTTATACAACTGATAAGTATTTCAAATGAAAATCGAAAAATTTTCTCAATATGCAGTTGACCCTAAAGTTTTTAATGCCATTTGATACAACGTTGTTACAAGTTGTTTTCATAAACACATTTTGGAAATTCATTAGCAATTACAGTTTGCAAAAAAAACCAATTTTTCTCGATTGTTTATTTCAACTCCCCTCATAAGTTCCGGAATATACTGTCAAAATTTCGAAATGGAGAAATAAATACTTTTTAAGTCATGAATGCAACAACAAAATATTCCTAGTTGATGACTATTTTATTTAATATTTTTTGAAATTTTTTTGACTGGAATAGTATGAAACCATTTAGGGATAAAGTTGAGTCAAATATGTGCAAAATTCTCTTTATCCGCGTTTTTCAACATTTTATCTGCGATAATATATCACATTATGCATGTTATAATAAAATTAATGTTGTCCAGTTAAAACCAACTTGTTACACTAGGAGTGAAACCTGATACAACTTTATCATGACCATAAATATTCATCTCTGTTTAGTTTGTTCACAGTGATAAGTGGAAACATAAACGAGTCTACAAAAATTGATAATGGAAATTTTTTATCGTTTTTAATTCATATTTCTCTTTTCTAGCTTATTCCAAGAGATTTTATATGTTTTAGAATAATTGAAGAATGTAATTAAATGTTACTAAAACTCTGCAGCACTGCAAAAAAACTACCAAACACTGCATAAAACTATAATAGAGCTCAAACGTCTTTTTCCTGCAAGCAGAACTTTCAATAAAGCACTCCACTTAACAAACTTCCTTTTTTCCAACAAAAGATTTAAACCATAAAAAAACTTCGTTTTTGAATGAAAGATGGAGAGACTTCGAATATTTGTCTCTGAGTCAATTTGAATTCCTGAATAACAAGTTAAACACGCCATTTAAATTGCGAATGAGGAAAATGTATACATTGGGAGCTCGATTCAAACAATTGGGAATTGGGGAAATGGAAAGTGAAAAGCCGATCGGAAAACTCACCTTGACTTTTTTCCCGAGTTCAGATCGTTTTAGGTAATGATGGGAGTGGTGCATGGAGGTGGGGGGCGCCTCGGGATCGAATTTTACGCGGTCTTCGTTGCGCCGGAGGAATCCCCCAACTCTAGTTTTCGCGCCTTCCGCCATCTCAAATTAGGGCTTTTGGCTCTGTCATCTGTAGAACCCTCGCATTTTCTAAGCTCGACGCTGACGTTTTTTTCCTTGACGTTTCTAGGGCGTCTGAAACAAATGATCAGGGATTGAGAAATATCTATCGGACAAGGAATTTTTCATTTCATGTCAGCGTTATTCAAATTTTTTGGGTTTTCTGTCTTAGATGAGGGCAAGGGTGTAGCCAGGATTTCTATTAGAGGGAGGGAGGAGGGGGCAAAAAATTTTCGTCATCGACCGAATCACAAAACGATATCATTTATTTATATTTCATTATGTCGAAATATATATGACTAATATTATGATATTAATATTACTTATTATTATAAGAATTTGATAAACTAAATTGAAATTAAATATAAGTAATTGTATTGCCAATTTTTAAAAAAATACCTAAATCTACGAAAATTCTATAAGAATCTAAAAACTCGGAAATCGAGCTGTAACAAATTAAGACAGAAATTCATAAAAATACCAGAGAATATTTCGTCACACAATTTTTGAAAAATACTAAAAGTTATTGGATTCTATGAAAAAATTGCGTTTTCGAAAAATCTGCATAAATGGCAATGTATAAAAATACTAGAAAACATAAAAATTTTATAAATACCGAAAACAAAAGAAAATTCAAGGGATACATAAAAAATACTTAAAATTAATGTAAACCAAATTATCCTCAAAATCCATGAAATTATCAAATATCTATCGATATTTGCATTCTAGAGCATATAATTTTTAGAATTCTTTTACTAATATCTACAAAAATACTAAAAATCTAAAAAAACGCCAAAAAAATCCTTTAGATTTTCGTAAATAGACAAAAATGTAAGAAATACTGTAAAATTTTTTCATAGTCAAAAACTATATGAAGAAGATTTTCTTAACAATATTTTTTCACGAAAAATAGACGAAAAAGATAATAATGAAAAAATTATTCTGAAGAATAACAATACTAATTAAAAAAGTCAGTAAAGTTCAAAACAAGGACAGAATCTTTAGTTTTTCTAAATCGAAATAATAATTATTATAACTTGATAAGTTATTAAGATTGTTAGTTATGATTATTATAACTAACAATGATAAATAATAAATAATAATAATATCGCCAACAAGAAAATTTCAACAATATAGCATGTTAAATACTTGAAATTTGTGTACTGTGATTTTCTCGAAAATCTTTAAAAGGTTGATTTAAAAAAATCCAAACTAAAATCATAAAATCCGTCAGGTTGTAAAAAAACACTAAAAGCATGAGAAAAAAAGTTCTCAACTCAGCTAATTGAAAGTCTCAAAAATTGAATTCTATTACATTTATTATAAAAATGAGAAAATATAAAACTTTTGACTCGAAAAAAATTGGAAAATTGTACTCTCATTACCAAATCTTCAAGGGTTAAAAATTATAAAACCCTGAAGGACATATTTGTGTATATTTTTTTTTCGAAAAACTCCCCCCTGAAAATTTTTTCTGCCTACGCCTCTGACTCGAGCAGTCAAAATTTTTTATTCATGAACATTTAGGGGAGGGAATGTTCCCCCTCCTCTGCCCCTCCTTGGCCTACGCCAATGGATTAGAATTTCCCAAAACTCTAAGATAAATTGTGGATTATGCATGATGGAATCTTTACGGGGAATTCAAATAATAATTATAATATTCATAATAATTATCGTATAACCACAAAACCTTAATACTATGGACATTTGAATCTTACGAACAGTCTTATTTTTTTAAACAAACAGTTTCAACAAATGAATCTTGCGAATCTTGCAAAGACCATAATTACCCAAGTATTTGTTTCGAAAAAGTTTAAACAAGTAAATTTTGTTTATCTGATTTCAGATTTTTGGTCAGTGGACCAAGAAATTATTACGAAAATAAACATACCCAATTTTCTTTGAACCTAATTACAAGTTTTTTGTAGTTAGTGAGTGAATAAGCATTACAAATTTTTCCCATCTCTGTCTTTAATTTCCTGTTCTCCGATCTAACTCAAAATTGATAGTAACATTTTTGTTCAGAATCAGGGATGAAAACTTTTTCAATTGGATCCCTCGAAACAAAACAAACAAACCCGAAGAATTTGAAAAACCCCTATTGTCTCGCAGCGAAAAACGGGATATTTTTCCGCATTGTGTCGGAAAACAATGTCAAGTTGGATTCTCTTCTTTTACCGTTGAGTTCTCCACCTTTCTGCAGCTCACAAAAAGTAAAATAAAACATTACTTAATTACATTTTCACTTTTAGCGCGCGTCTCTGTAATACAAACGCGTTTCCCCGGGTTTGCTTGCATATTTGATCTTTCCGGTAAGTATATCAAGTAAATTCTGTTTCATCTTTTCAATGCTTACTCACAAAAATTAAAATTCCTGAAAACATAAATGTTTCGAATAGTTTTTATAAATATTTGTGATGTTGAGTTCTTGGAAATCTGGAGAAATAATCGTTGAGTTGTAGAACATTATAGTATTTTGAGTCTTTTTCTTCTAAAATAAGCTACTGTGCAAATCATGATTGCATCATTAAAAATGCTTATACAACCTATTTTGGTTCGTTCGTGTGATATCTAAATAAATGATGATTTTTAACATTTTTGCAAAAAAAAACAATAAAGCTTCAAAAAACCCTTGAAAAAAACACTCCGAAACTCTGATGAAAAAAATTAACTTACTTTTAACTCTGGGATAGTTCCTTCAACTTTCCTCAAGATACACAAAAGTTATTTAATTTTCATTTACATTGCAAATCAGCTTTGAAGCTTGATGAGTTCCTTGAAAAAGAGAGAGAAAGAAAACCGGAAACGGAAAAGACGGAAGGAATTTTCTGGGTTTCTTTCGGAACAAAAACTTCGCACCGATCATGAAAATACCCGTGCAAACGAAGGCTGAGATGTGTTATTGTTACTGATTCGTAACGTTCCCGTGGCTTTTTCATCTCGATGATGTGTTTGTGTACATTGCACCGCATTCTTGGCGAATGACTGATGTGAAACATCAAAAAACTTCAGACCAAAAAAACTTTGGTAGTTAAAATTCCTAAAGCATACTCATTCTGCCTCGAATTTCTCCATTCAAGCATATTCTTGCACTATTAAAAACAAAAATTCGATAGTAAATCTTCCAAAAAACATATTTATAAAAATATCGCTTAAATTCAATTTAATTTCTGTTAATATATTTGATCAGAAAACACTCTGTCTAAAATTCAATTATTCTCTGTTTTTGGTTAAAATAATTAACTTCTGCGCTTCGAAAATCTCTAAAACTGATATTGGTATCACTGTTACTTTGAAAAACTCGTTTTCATTCCAAAAACATCATTTTCAAAGTTTCCCAATCAAAAACTTGCAATAAACTATAGTGCGATGTTCAAACTCATTTAATCTGGTTAATCTTTTTGCAACAGTTTTTATTTACATTCATGAACGAGTCAATGAATTAAAGGAAAAAAAGAAAAACCACGAAAAATGTAAAACAATATTCGTACATACCTTCGCTGAACTGGAATATTTAAATTGTGAATATTGAGCTTTTCTAATCTGCAACCGTAGCGGAAAATCCCCAATAACTATGGAAAAATGTAAATTCGTAATAAAGAACAGATTTCTTTGTTGGAAGGATGAAAAGGAAATTCAATATTCCAATCTAATTTTATAAATTTCGTGGTACGGATTTGGATCATTTAAATTTTAATAGTAAATGCCAATTACGATAATTCATTACTGCAATTTACACTGAGAGAAAAATTTACATGATTTTTCAAAAACAATTACATTCTTTTTAGGGCCTACAATTTTTCATATTTTTTTTTTTTTTTTTGGACTAACACTCATAAAAATGAACGTCATGTGAGCAAAAATATGCATCCAATTTGACAGCGTATAAAGTTTAATCAAATATAGCCATTAAAAGATTCTACAAATTTTCATATTGCGTCGTAGAATAGCTGGAGTTTTACGACTAATTTAACGATCTAAGTCACCATATCGCGGGATGTCATCGAGTAACAAACCAAGAGCGGAAATATTCGAACATAAATCGACCCAGAAATCTTATGCTGACATTATTTCTTAAAAATAAAACTTCAAATCTGCACTTTCGAATCTAAATCTAATTTGAGTAATGAACCAGAATCGCAGTAATGCCTCTTACCATTTGAATTCACAAAAATACATTATACATACAAAATGATGTATACTTACATGAAAAATTTATCACAGTTTTAAGTTTATTGTATCAGTAATTACTTTGCTGTATGTTTATTTTCAAAAACAATATTTATAGCTTTTGATTTAATTAAAGGATTACGACCTCTGTTTCGCTATTCCTTATAAATCAAAAATTGACTCCGAAGGATTACGTCATTAGTTTTACGAAAAATGCATGTTTACTGTTGGGATATCCATGTATCAATGTTTACAATCTCAAATAATTGTTTATACTTTGTTGATTCATGAAATTTATTGTTTGTTGGGCCACTTCATAAATCTATAAACTTAAGTAATAATTAAAAGTTTGATAACGTGAATTCAGAAATCTTTGCCAACTCTTCGAAGAATAACTCGATGTATGAAATAAATATAATATATCGACAGGAATTTCATCGAAATATGAAAGAAAAAGTGTCACGAACGACTTTCATCGAACTATTACGTGAAGCAAATTATCCCTGATCAAGTGTCCATCCCAAATTCTTTTTTTATTCTCCCCTCTGAAGGATGGCAGAAGCTCGAAAGCGCCGCTGGCGCGGGAGATTAAACGCTGACGTGAAATTGATGTTCTTCGCATGCTTGCTGACAAATACGCTCATAATTGACTTTAATCAAGAAGAAATATGTGGTACACCATTTTTACCCCGACTCCGCTCTAACTGCCCAGCAATCGATATCGAATGCGGGCGTTGAACACCTTCGAAAAACATACCACTTTCAAGAAACTTACAGAGAATAGAAACATCGATTCGAAGTTTTCATTATTCAATTTTTTATTTTATTTATTTATGACCTAGTTTATTATCGACTTAATCAAAATTATTACAGTCGCATGACTTTTATACTCATTCGAAGCCTGCAAATGAACACTCCTGTTTTGTAAGAAAAATGAACAAGTATTTCAAAATTTGAATCTTTATAAAATTTTAGATTCTTGTGATCATATGATTTCAATAAAATCAAAGGCGTAAGCAGGAAAAATGTTGGGGGGGGGGGTTTGAAAAAATCTGTCTTAATATTTTTCTTTTAATTTATTAAAATATGAAAAAATTTAGAACACTTTCATTTTTAGAGCATTGAGTTTGACAGAGCCATATAAAAATTTACAATACCAGAAATCCTTTTTTTGTTTTTATAATCAACAATGAAAAATATTACCATGAACTTCAAATTGAAAGCGTACTTTATTATCTAAATCAACAATATCAACCTCCGATTTTTCAAGTCATGAAAATTGTAAAATCAGAAGTGCAGAATGGCGAATTTCACCCGTATTTTTTTTAGTTTCTATTTGAATCAAATAATTAAAAACGTCAGAAACTATTAATGAACCTAAAAATGTGTGAGAAGTTAGGAAAATTTACGCATTTGATCAACAAGGAAAATTCAATATTTGATAGCACAAAATCGTGTAAAGTTGAACATGTTAATTTGTTCGAATAGTTATCTGAACTTTCATCAGTTAAAGCCAATATCAATAATTAGGAAAAAGTAACATTCACCCAATTACATTAGCCAAGCTTTTGGTCACTTTGAATTATAAATTATAAATGGACACAAATCGATGATTTTCCTCGTTATACGGAAATTGTAATTTTTTACTTAGAAACCTCTAAAAATTGTTGATAAGTTATAGCCAACGCTAAGAAAAATATTTATCTTAATATGTTTAGCATATTTTGTAATAAATAAATGTTCTTACGATCTGTGAGTTTTCATAAATATTTTGGCCCTTTTTTACATAGTGTATACTTTGTCTTAAATGCCCAACAGTTTATTGATTCTAAGAAAAATGATAAACAAAAATCATATACAATCAGAGTATTTTTTTCAGGTTCGTGAAAAAGAGTTTTCGGGGGTTTTGAAATACTTTTCACTATTTTAAAATCATAAACAAACTGAAAAAATACTGAATGTATTAAAATTCTTTATAGAACTGTTTTCTGATAAATATGAACAAATACGTTTACGAACTACAGTGCGCAAAAAAAGTCATCGGCCACCAGCGATTTTTTTACATTTTGGTAGTTTTTACATTAAGAAACATAATATTCAAGTTGAACCTCATTGATGTACTCAAATTTTAATGTACACTTTCAGATTCTATACGTTTTTACAAAAT
>JAPYZL010040753.1:0-120619 GCA_030522825.1 Platygaster orseoliae
TATTATTATTATTATTATTATTATTATTATTATTATTATTATTATTATTATTATTATTATTATTATTATTATTATTATTATTATTATTATTATTATTACCAGGTACGTAGGAGAGGGGGGTTTGGAGGGGGGGGGGTTAGGACACCGTTCGCAATTCCGAGACAAGAGTGATGATGGTAGAAAAAGTATATTGTAAAATATTACTCTTTTTTACCTACTTCACTCTTGTGTTTTTATCAAATTGTTGATACTGATAATAATTTCAAAAAGATGACAAAACCTTTTGCAGAAATTACTTAAATTATTCTATGCGATATTATACTGCGAGATTCTCAATTTCTCCAGCTTATTTTTTTCTCTGAGCACGCCTTTGCTTGCTTCATTTTTTCGTATTTTCATTACGTTTGACACTCATATCAAGTATAACATCGACGCCGACTCATTAATTCAATTAGCAAACGGGCAACTCGTCGATTTATCGATTACTCAGCAATCCCACGAACATAAGTCAATGACGATTCCAGCGCAACCGACCTGACACATTTCGACACGCGAGAAATTTCACCGTATTTACGATACGAAGGTTCTCTTTTTCTTTTTCAACATTAATAAACATTCGTGCGTTAACTTGTTTCTCGTTTAATATTCATCGAGAAATTATTCACTTTTGAAAATGTGCATTATTTTCTTTCATTTCTTTTTTGAGGAAAGTCATGGGTTGAGTTTTTCCTCGACGGAAAAACTCGATTCGGTTGTTTAGTTGAGAGAGCCAATCTACTTTTGTTGGAATTGATTCAGCCCGGAAAACTTGGCGATGGGAAAGTTACTTGGGAGTGGAGAAAGAGAGCTCGTTCTCTGATAATATGAGGAGAGCGCGGAAATGGTCAGGGAAATAGAATGGAAAAAAAGGGTCTTGCACCTCGCATCCGAACACGAGTGCACTCGAGCAGAGGAGGTGATGACTCGGTCCATTAGTTACAGGGAATTTGCTTGCATACACGTGATTTGCACTCTGTTTGGATAAGGGGTCTTTGAAGTTAGAACAATTTTTACGAAGGGGTTTTTCTGAGAAATATATAATTTATGCAGGATTTGGAAATTCGTTGTTTAATTTGTTGAATTTTTAGAAATGAAGTTATACAAGTTTTTGAGTTTAAGGTCGCAATTTTTTTTCATGTTTGTATTCTATGTATAATCAATATAATTAATTAAATTCAATTTCTGTGATTTTCAAGTCGCTTTTGTTGGGATTTTTTATGGTATTTTTCTAATTTCTTCAGAATTTAATTAATTAAAAAAGTTTTTCCAAGAAACATCTATTTTATGCAGCATTTGAAAATTCATTGTTTGATTTGTTGAATCTTTGGCAATTTAGTTATACAACTTTTCGAGTACAGATGCGCAGTTTTTTCATGTTTGTATTTAATGTAATTGAATTCAATTTTTGTGATTTTCAAAATTTCAAGTCGCTATTTTTGAAATATTTTTTTCTAACGCGTGTGTGATTTTTATAATTTCTCCAAAATTTATTCAAATCAAACAAGTTTTTCCGAGAAATATGTCTTATTACATTATTTTTTTTCAAAAATATTTATAATATTATATTAGTATGTAGTATATTCTTTTCATTTATAATAATAATAATATAAAAATATTATAAGTATATCATTTTTTATTCAATTAGATATTCTGTTTTACTCTGGGTTTTTGAATTTATTCTTCAATTCGTTGAATTTTTGATAATCAAGTCATATAATTTTTGGAGTTAAAAATCGTAGGTTTTTTCATGTTCGTATTCGATGAAATAAAAATCTATTTTTGTGTTTTTCAAGTCGCTTTTGTTGACATATTTTTTTTCTGCAAATGGTTTTTCTGATTTCTTCAGTATTTATATAACTTGAAGGATTTTTTGATATTGCTGTGAATTTCCATTTTGAGTGATAAATACAAAAAATTTTCATTTAATTTTTATAATTTCAAGTTTGTATGGTTTACATATATTTTTGTTTTTTTTTCAAAGCCAATAGTATTTTTATAATTTCTTTGATATTTATGTAACTCGATTAATTCTTTGATATTGCTTTGAGTTTCTATATAGATTTCTTGGAAAACTTGAAGTATTGATATAAATGTTTGGAAAATTAATTTTCTAGTGAGATTAAAAGTACTTTTAGGATATTTTAGAATTTTCGTATCAAATGTTGTTTGTTTTTTTTGTAGTATTATCTAGTATCTTTATGGATTTCAATTTTCAATGTTTGTTTTCAATCTCGTTTATTTCAATTTTCGTAATTTTAGAAATATTGTGTTTGGGATTTTTTTTTTGTAAATGTCATTTTTCTGATTTCTTCAGTATTTATGTAACTTACAGAATATTTGATATTGCTTCGAGTTGCTATATAGATTTCTAGAGAAAATTTAAAGTATTGATATGAATGTTTGGAAAGTTAATTTATAGTGAGATTTCAAGTATTTTCAGCATTTTTAGAAGTTTTTTATTTAATATTATCTATTCGTAATTTTCGTTGTATTTTCTGGTATTTTATTAATATTCAATGTAGATTTATAGAGTGATATGCTCTAGAATTCAAAAATTTTCAAATTACTGAAGAAATCATTTTAAAATGTGTGTTTTTTTTGAAATATATCTACTATTTCTAGCATTTTCCAAATATTCATGAAACTTAAAAAGATTTAGTAATATTTTAATAGATTTTAGAATTTTTGTTCATTGCTGTAAAAATGGTTATTTTATTACTCATCATTTCATAATATATATAATCGATATGGATTTTTAATTCATAAATGACATATTACATATTTTTGTTATCATTTATCTTATTCTTCAAATTTTTTTGTATACCTTTTTATTTTTTTTCATAAAATAGTAATAAATTACATCCAAATTGTGTCTAATTTCGATTATTTTTTGGCACAAAATAGCTTACAAACCGAATTTAAGTCTGAATCCCAAATTTCTCGAAACGTTTCATATTTCTTGAATGATATCAAAAGTATTCTCAAAATAGCAAAAATTTAGTACACGTTTCGAATTATAAATACCTATTCTTTAATTTCGACATTTCAAATATTCTCTTGATTTCAGTAAGAGCATTTTCGATATTTTTAACTCATTTTATTATAATTTATTCGTAATATTTTCAAGCATTTATTTTCAACTTTTTTGTTATTATGACAAATTATTGTTCTTTCTTTTAATTTTTCCACAAAATAATAATGAGTTTAATACCAATAACACTAATTTTCTATGATTTTTTGGCACATAACACGATATCAGTGGCGCCGGAACAGGGGGGCCAGAGGGGTCAAGTGCCCCCCCCCCAAAAATGTGTCTTTTCTTATTATTTATATATCTATATATATATTTTGCCCCCCCCCCTAAAAAAAAATTTGTTTCTGGCGCAACTGCACGATAATAACCGAATTTCCACCTGAAACCTAAAATCATCAAAACATTTCATATTCCTTAAATAATATCGATCGTTTTCTTCAAACAGCAAAAACTCTTTACACATTCCTGAATTGAAAACTTGAGTCGTATATCAGGTAAAAATTGATTCTTGCGTGAAAGGTCTTCCACGTGGTTGGTCGTGAAGTATTGCACGCCAAAAGGGAGTCTTTTCCGCGATTCATTGGAAAACTATGCCATTCGGGTAAGGAAAAACAGTTACGGGAAATGAATCGTTGAAACTGGCATTGGCTGCCGGAAAAAGGAGTAGACTCGCGGGAAATGTGATTTTCCCGAGTCGCTCGCGGGATGATATGATGGCCGAGAAAGTCGTTCAACCCCAATCCCGCAGTCGGTAGCACTGCCTGTAATAGCGCGAATATTTTCAGCTTCATTCATAATTCATTCTCCATCGGCTCCGGTCTCTTTCTGTATTTTTCAATTCCTTATTTTACGAACTGTATTGAGCTGCAATTTATGAAAATTTTATTAATACAGAGAGAAACATGCGCTAGAATCCCCATAGCTACACTACTACCATACATTTCAAAATTTCTCTACATTATCATTATTTTTTCAAAATTATCAAACTTCTGAATTAATTTTCAACTACCCAAATATTTCATCATACTGAAACCAATCCCCTGTTTTCAACAAACCCAAGTTTTGCACGATGAATTTTTTCGAAGAAAAAAAAATCGCAAGCCTCGGCGATTCGAACGGGAAAAAGTTTTTCTGTAATAACCATCGAGTGAGATTTCGCGTTGCGTGACAGGTTCATTCCACTTGATTTCCAATTACAATTTCCGTTCGAGCCCGCGTTTTGTTGCGGCAAAACGGGTCTCGCGATGTCAAAGAAGAACCGAGAAAACTCGTTTCTGTTTTCTAATCTCGTATTTCCCGAGTCGCTATTATTCTCACACTTAATCTCGGCGAAATTACAAAGAACGGAAAAAATGTACCTCGCGAAAATGCACTTTTGGCTTTATCAAGAGCTTCCCCCCCCCCCTCCACTCATCCAGGGTGAGGGGGAGAGGAGGCGGAAAAAAAGCGCGGACGCGAATTTAATCTGAATCTCGGGCGTGTTTGCGAACCTGGCAATTCTAGCCGGAGGCCAGAAAAATGACACGGCGCTTTCTTTGCATGCCGAGATTAAAAGCTGACGAATTAGCTCGGCACTCGCGACATTTATCAGAGCAAAAGTTTCGCGATCACCCAGGAATGTTCATTTTTCTTGGGAAATAGTTAAGACCGCGAACCGTGGGTTGGAGCTTATTGGGGAATTTTCATTTTCGAACAGAATTGCCTCTTGATGGAGAAGTTGAAGGATGTTGAACTTTAGAGAACGAAGTTGAGGAACGAGAGATTTATTGTTTTTAATCAAAAATCGTTATTTGGATTGTAAGGATATCGATTTTGGAAAGGAATTTCGCTTTCACTGATTTTAGGAATTCGAACATATAGGCATTGGAATGGAAAAATAAAGTTTATTACAACCTTTTAGTATAAAAAAAAAATGAATTCTGAGGTATTTAACGTGAAGTGATTTCTCAAAGAGAATTTTTGATAATCAACATTTTTTTCAATTTATCTATAACCACATGAATAATTTTTATTAGTTCATTTTTCGTGACCTTTGATAATTTTTATTAAGCAGTCAATAAAATGAAAAAATTGGTATTGAAAACTTGTAAGGCATGTGATGTAAAAGGTTTTATTTAAATCGATCAGTAAAAATTTCCGAGTCAATAATACTGAATTTTTTATTGCTATACGAAATAAGTAAACATAATCTATCTTTTTCATTATATGTAGTTGAAAAAAAGATTAATATATCAGTGATTACCAGGCGCGGATCCAGGGGGGGTCTTTGGGGAGTTCAAACCCACCACCCGAAATTTTTTTTGTGTTATTTAAGAAACCAAATATAAGAGTTTGATGACCTTCTTTTTTCTAGAAATCAAAAAATGAAAATTCTGAAAACCCCCTTCAAAATAATTTTCAGGATCCGCGCTTGACAGTAAATCAAAGATTGATTATGCAAAAAATCAGCAATTGCCCTCGTCCGCACATTTGAGAAACCCAAATTTTCATGATGTTCATAAAGTTTACAACGTTGAAAAATCACACGAGAATTTTTTACAAGATTCACCATCAATGATTTAAAACCTGTAAATAGCGAATTCAGCGAAGCTCCTAAAAATCGTCGACAGAAAAAAATTCATTAAATCATTGATGATAAAATTCATCGTTTTAAAAGAAGGTCGAACTTTTAAGATTCTTGTTATAAAAACTTCTCTTATAAAATTTCATTCCCTGTAAAAATGTTCATGAAAATTGTTCTTATAAAAATTCAAACTTTCAAACTAATAAGAAATGTACGAGGTTTAAATATTTTATTTTAAAAAATTTGAATATTCTTATAAAAGTGTCACTGGTTTTTAAAAAAAAATTTTCTCTAATTAGAATTTTCTATGGTTGATCTTATAAATAATAGAAATCTTAGAAAAAATTTCCAATTATTATAAGAATTTTGCCATTTCTTCGAGGAATCACAATCACTAGTGTATAAATATGTTTAGAAAATTCCTTGTTAGAGGATTCGTCAATTTATTTTTTCAAGGCTTTACATTATTTTTGTTAAATCTCAGAAAACAATTTTCGTGTGATTTCTCAACGTTGTAAACTTTATAAACATATTTTCATGAAGAATATTCAAGGCCAGAAAGTTGATTGAGCTAGTAGTTGAAATAAAAGTTCGTGTTTCGCGAGTTTATTAATCCACCTCGATTTTAAATGCTGAATTATCATAAAAGTAAGTCAAAGATTGACTATGCAAAAAATCAGCAAAATCCAAGGTCCGCACATTTGAGAAAACCGAATGTTGATGAAGAATGTTCTATACAGAATGAAGAATAAGCTAGTAGTTGAAATAAAAATTCGTATCTCGCAAGTTTCTCGTGCCCTCGCGATTTTTATTACTCAATTATTGTAACAGTTAGCAGACGCGGATCCTGGGGGAGGGGGGGGGTTGGGGTTCACCCCCCCCCCGAGATTTTTTTTCGTCATTTAAGAAATCGAATTCGAGAGTTTGATAATTTATTTTTTATTTTTTTTTTTTTTTTTTGAAATTAAAAGTTGTTTTTTTTTAAAACCTCCTTCTTTTTAACTTCTTGGTTTGGCTTCTGGTGATTACAAAACTGCAAGTTTTCTTAATATTTTTGTACTCCATAGATTGCATCAATGTGGAGTACCAAAAGTTATTCACTATTTCACCAAAAAACAGTTTATTTTTCAAAAAAAAAATTCGCTTTCAGTCAAAGACTAGACGACCTTTTATCGAATAAGAGAGTCTTCAATTCTCGGTTCGCTGAATTTTCCAATTTGGAAATTCCACGATTCTCGAATTCCCGTAGTTGATAGCTCGGGTATACGTTGGCTTGTAAAATCGATGGCGGAAGCGTATGAATTCCGGTCACTCCGTTTCCATGGCAATTGTCGAAAAGTACAATTTCCATTTGTATGTCTACTCGGTTTCGATCCCGCGACCGGCCGCGGCGGCGGGACGTCGTGAATAAGAATGCCAGTCGCTCGTTCGTATAATACATGTACGTGATAGGACGTCACTCGCACAGACGAGCATCTCCTGATTCTTTTATCAACTCTACACTTGTTTCATTTCTTACAGTCTCAACTACCTCTCCTCTTTTTCACCATTTTCCGCCCTTTTCCAGCCGACTGATACGGCGAAAGCGCGAGATGACGACCTTAACGCCGACCGCTGCTAACTAAACAACCCCGGGCACGTTTTCTCCAAGATTCCACATTGTTTGACCGCTCCTTTTCGCTACATTTTCCAGCCTTCAAGGAGCGGGAGGTTTTTTTTTCAATTTCACGATATTGAACTGAACTTGATGAAAAAACAAAAATTTTCAAACTGCTAATAATTAAAACAAAATGGTGAATATTCAGATGGAATGTGGATTATTTTATTGATCAGCAATTTTGAAAAATTTATTGAGAGTCTGAAAACTGCTTTGTATCATGGACGGAAAGGATTGTATGGTTACAGTAACCAAATTATTGAGTAAAGTATGGATTAAACAAAGTTTCGAATATGGCAGCTAAATTTATTGTTATGGCAACTGCATTTTTCGTGATATGAGTGTCATAATAGAATTGGAATATTATTAATTAAATAATAAATAAATGAAGTTTGTGAATTTTTCGAGAAGGATTTATTAAAATGATGTTTTGACTATGAAATCGAAGTTTCATTATCTTGGAGTCAATAAAGGCGCGGATTATATGGATTCATTTTATTGAAATTTGAGTTTTTAAACAATTTTTTACAAAGTTGATGGAGCTTGGAGGAATTTCTAGATTTTTCATGAATTTCTTTATCGATTCTTATAATTTGATGCTCAAGGGTTGAAGGTTATAAAATATTTTGAGTATTTTATGATATCATAAATTGATTTGTATATTTCTAAAATTTTATTTTACAGCAATCGAAATTACGAAGCATCAAAAGTATTTTGTGAATTCTTAGGATTTCAGTATTTTTTGTATCTGGTAAAATTTCGTAGCTATATTTTGAATGATTTTACGTATTTCTATAATTGCTCCAAGTATTTCCAGATTTTTGTTGTATAGAGTTGAAATTCGCTGACATATGAAATATTTGAATAGGTTATTTAGAAAACAGTAAATTTTTTTATTTTCTTCGTTTTTCTAGCCGAACAATCATAAGTAGAATTCTGTTCAAAACAAATTCTTCTGATACTATGCTTGTTTCTCATTTATTTATTTATTTATTTATTTATTTATTTATTTATTTATTTATTTATTTATTTATTTATTCATTGAGTTATTGGAATAAAAAGAAAATATATAATTCTTAACATTTATTACTTTTTCATTTTCAAAGGTCTTGTTTCAAGAGTGCCAATTGAATATTTTACTAAATTTTAATAAATCCCAAGGTATATAACGAACAATGTTCAGATTGGCGCATTTTTCATTTTCGTAAACTTACATTTATGTGTTTTAACCATTTTATCAGATTTTCATTATTGATAAGTTATTGTAGCTTGATTTTTTGAATTTATTTTCATATATTTTAGGCATATTTGATATTTTTTGAGAATTGATCAAAAAACCTATTTTCTGATTTTATCACAGACTGTTATACATAAATCTCTATGATCTAATTCTCAAGGGCTCAAGGTAATGAATATTTTTCAGTATTTGTATATAAAATTCTATCACAAGAATTCCTTTTTTTTCGTAACTTATGAAATTTCGTATTATATTCTGCTTTTTGTGTAAATTCTCAGTATTCTTATAGATTGCTGTAAAGATTTTTAGTACTCATAAAATTTCAAATATTTTCCCAAAAATGTTATTGAATTTCAAATACATGATATTTTGATATCCTATCACTCAGTCCTAATCCATTACAATATTCAAAAAAGTAACACACAGATTTCGGGTATTTTATAAATTTTTCAGGTTTTTCGTATTTTCGTCTGTTCTAAAATTTCCTGCTATATTCTACTGTGTTGATAAATTTTAAATATTTCTATGAATTACTACAAATATTTTCATTATTTATAAAATTTGAACTATTTTCTCGGGTTTTATTAAATTTAATTTACATAAATTTTTTATACATTACTGTGCAGTCTGAATCCAATGGAAATTTGAAAGTAATATACAGATTTCTCACATTTTTTACATTTTCCAGGATTTTCTTATTTTTCGCTACATAAGATATTTCGTAGAATATTCTGCTATTCATTTAGATTCTTATTATTTCTATAAACCGCTGGAAATATTTTAATTATTTGCAAAATTTTACCCATTTTCTTGTATTCCTTTTATTACTCAGTCTGAATCAATTGCAATCTTGAAAAATGTTCATAATATTTCATGATTCAGAAACTCTGGAAAATTTTAACTATTTCTACTAATTCCGTCAAATTCTAACAATATCTTTCAAAATATCTGTAAACATGGAACATTCACGGAGAAAAATGGTTTGGTTACAGCAACCACTGATTAAGTAAAATATGGACCAACTAAAGTGTTGGCTACTACAACCAAAACTCGTGTTATAGTAACTAATCCTCATATTTCATGACTGATACTCAATTTGCAATAACCAATTATTTGGTTATCATACCCAAAGTTTTGCTTGTACTACCTACAAGTTTGGTGTGCTCATATTACACTAAATCAATGGTCGCAGTAACCAAAAATTTCTCTCCCTGTGCGAAATACTCTCAATTTTCGTCACTCGCAAGATTTTGAGTGCCTAAAAAGCAAGAAGAAAAAAAGGTATAAAGGGGTTGGCAGCCGAGGGAATATGAGAGCTTTTCCTCTTTTCTCTGGAAAATTGTTTGTCAAAGTCGCGAGTGCGCGACGCGCGGAATAACGAAAGCCGGTAATATATTTTTAACGAGCCTGACAAGTCGTGGAGGCCGAGAGAGTGAGGATGAAAGATAATAAATAACGATTATTCCACGGCCTGGAGCCTTGGAACTCGTCTTACCTCCTTTTTTCCCGATCCTCAAACTCTTTCGCGTTCTAAATATAGCTACACAATTTTACCATCATCATGCATATTTATTACACGTAATTACTTTATACTAAAAAATCCATCCAAATAATTATATAATGTCTTCCAAGTTCCAAACGTTTAAAAATAAATTTTACTTATTGTTGCTAACTATTTTTTAGTTTGAAAAAAAAAACTTGAGAAATCCAGGAAGTTGTTTGAAGGAAGTAAAAAATGTTGAGGGGAGTGAATGTATTTTACCTTGCGTAAACAATGCTTGGAAGCGGAATATCTGAAAAGCGAGTTGGCATGTTTTTGTTGCAGAACGGCGTGTACGTGAGCAAAGGCGATATGGACGGCCTGGGACTTTGTCCGTACGATCCCCAGCACAACAGCACCGCAGTTTTTGCCGGTAAGACAGTATTTCAACTCAATATTCCGGAGGGAAAAAGTATCAGCGACTCCCATGTAAATCGCCATGTACAATTCTTAGCGGAAACTGTTATTCGCGTTATTCGATTTCATTCACGAAGAACCCAAAGTTGAATTAAATAAAGGCAATGTCATTTATGGGGAAAATTGGAAAAATTAGAAATTTATTGTATTTTATGTTGAATTTATCATAACACGAAAAATTATAACTCAAGAACACTCTTTTTATGATTTTTCAATTCATATAATTGCAAAAATCTGAGAAAATAGTACAATTTTTTCTTGTGGTCATCTCACATACCTAACCTAAAAGTCTAATAATTGCTAATGACCGTGGCAATCGGTTCACGAGTAATATCGTCTGATGAAACTTTAATTTTTGCGCGATCCCCGGGGTAAACTGGAGCTTTGCTCACAAAGCTCAAGTTGATTTGGTAACGCCAAAGTTTGCTTGAACCACGAACGACGTTACTAAAAGCATCTCTGGAGCTTTTATAAGCGAAATATCAACAAACCGTGTCTTTGATTTTCAGCTCGTCCATTGTTATTACAGAGCAGAAGCAATTTTTGCCAACAAAAGCTGCACATCCAATTTCATTTTTCACAAGAGATCATTTTCTGTCTGATCGTACTAAGGTTTATTAAAAATGTTGTTTATTACTTTATCGAGCTTCGTTTTAACCAAGCTGCTTTTCATTATGTTGGAACAGCGTGTACTGGAAAAATTGTTTTTTTATTGTTACAATAATTACGAAAGGTAGAGGTAGTAATTATTCGTACTTTTTAATTTGACTGGAAATTCCGATATTCGTCAAAAAAACAAGGGAAAAAAATGTTGGCAGTGAATTTAGAAATGCGCGGTCTTTGTGGTGACTGCCTTGCATTCCAGGGATTTTTCGTTAATTTTTTTATGAAATTCATGTTGCGATGTCGAGGAATTTTTCATTAGAAATGTAGATCGCTTTTTCAGGATTGAGTACAGAAATATTCAAAACATAATGTCCACACCACAATGTCCAATAGTATGTCATATCCAATAAATTAGTTTGTGAATAACATATTCACAATAGTATACGTAAGAAATAAAAAAAGACATATAAAATGCAAAATTCTACAAAAGTTTTTAAATTCATATGTAAAAAAAATAATATCAAGGAAAAATACTTACAGATTGTATTAGTTGTTGCAAATTTTCCTAATTTTTTACAATTTAGGAAATTTATGGAAATATTCTGAAATCTGAAATTTGGATTGGAGTTTGACAATTACATAACATCTTTGTGCGAGGATCAATTTTTGATTTCAAAAAACTTCATAATGATATGAAAATAAAATACCCAAAAATGCCACGCAGAAATTAATCAATTATTAAATTATAGTGTAACCGAATGATTAAAATTTCAAACAAATACATAATATTTCTCAAAGTAATATCATGCTCTAAATTATTTTTGAAATTCCAAAAATTTTGGAAAGCATCCATATGATGAAACATTTTTTGATATTAAAGAAAGTAGTATATTACACGGTTCCTGTAATTTTTCAAACTTTAAAAATTTTTCACGATGTACAAAGTTTATTATCATAATCTCAAATTCAAGAAATTATTCGGATTTTATAGAATTTGCAGTAATCTGAAGAATTATCCCAATATTTTTTTCATTTTTTTTTTTATATATTCAAACAATAATAATCGAAGAAAATTCAATATAATTTCTGTAACTAACAATATTTTTCCGTAATTTTTTAATTTTTCAAAGTTTTTAAAATTTTTTCATCAAATTATAAAAAAACATACACTTTTGCCAAAAATATGACAATAATTACAATATACAAAATTTATATTTTCTACCTACTCATAAAATTATCGACTATTTAAAAAAATTTCAGTTTTCTAATTTTTTCCAAATTTTGAGTATTCATACATGATAAAAACTATTAAAACATTAAAGTTAGACTAAAATAATGAAAAAATTTGGACTTTAAATTATATGGACCTTTTATTAGATGAACCTTTAGTCATTTTTCAGAATTTCAAAATTTTTTACGATGCACAATAATTATTAACATTTTCTGAAATTCAACAAATTTTTCGAATTTTATATAATTTACATCAATCTGGAAAATTATTTCAATGCTTTATCATTTTCTTTACATTTCAACAATTGTAATCGAAAAAATTCTATTAAAATTTATTTTTCGTAATTTTACAACTTTTCCAAGTTTTTTAAATTTCCTCATTAAATTGAAAAAAAAAATCATACACTTTCTAAAAAATATGATTATGATCACAATATACCTAATTTATATTGTCTACTTGTAAAATTGGCGACTACTTAGTAAATTTTCAGTTTTAAAATTTTTCCGAAGTTATTTGAAAACTCAAAACATAATAAACACTATTCAAAGATTAAATTTAGATTCATAAGAAAATTTGAACGTAAAATTAGATGGACATAAAAATGTTTAGTCATTCTGGTTTGAACATTATAATATCCTACCCTTTTTCAGAATCATAAAAATTACGGGAGTTAGATAATGTAAATGTTAAATTGCAAAAAAAAATTATATTTTACCTCTATATCATTCCTGAAATTTCATACTTTATTTCCTCTAAAATTCCAGCACTTTGTTTAAGAACTCAAATTTTCCAACACAAAGTTCCAAGGTGTTCTGAAGGTGTGGGGTAAAGGGGGTGGGGGTTGGCAGGAGCTCAGTTATTTCCCGTGTTGGAGGTCCGAAAAGCTCGTGTGGGATTTGCGAGTGGAGCAGAACTCGCGTTGGGGCGATATGTGGAAAGGTCGTATATAACATACGCCGGTTCGTACAGAGAGAGAGAGAGAGTCCTGCGGACGCTGGTGCGAGACTTAAGGGATGAACGTGCCGCGGGCCGGGCTACAAATCTAGCGTGAGCCGGCGATGAAGACGTCGGATACCTCTGGTTCCTCGCTTCTTCATATCATATTGTACGCCGGCTCTCTCTCTCTCCCTTTTGCCCTTTCCAAAGCCCGCTTTTGGTCCCTACGATATTCCTGAACCGCAAGCGGAAACGTGTACGACGACGAGGATTGTAACCTGTTCCGGAACAAGCAGACTGAGGAAAAAATCTAGTAATTTTTGCTAAAATAGTGAAAAATTACTGTATTTCATTGAAATTCTACAATATTATTAAAATTTTTCATAAATTATAGTACATCTTACAATATGTTTCTTTTATTTCATTTTTACCATATTTAAGGAAAATTCTACAACATTATTCTGATTTTTCATAAATTATAGTACACATAGCAAAATATTTCTTTGTTTTTACCATACTATATTATGACATTTTATTTTTACCATATTTTAGGAAAATTCTACAATATCATTTTAATTTTTCATAAATTATAGTACATACAGCAATATGTTTCTTTATTTTCACTTTATTATTTTATATATACATATAGTAAAAAATAGTAAACATATCAAATCTTTTAATTTAAGAAATAACAGTCCTTAATATACAAGATATGGGAAATTATATGACTACTACATTTTTTAATAAGTATTACTATACATGCACGAGTTTCATTATAAATAGCTACAACTATTATACTATGATACAGTATATTATACCTATGACTATAATACGAATATTTTGAATAATACAATACTGATTATAGTGCAATTTACTATATGTTTCATCTAGATCTCCCGTTACAATATTTTTCGTAGAAAGTACTAGATTTTTCTCCCAGTGCAGAAACATTGAAAAACTTTTTATTTTATGGAAATTCGAGGGTGACTGAATTAGGCAGATATAGGTTTCTACGAATCTAGAAATTCCAAGAAACTTGACTGTTTTTTAATGTAAAATATAAACAAAATATGAGCACCCTTAATAAAAGTACAGGTTAGAAAAAATTATCATAAATAATAATAATAATGGTGGATAATGCGGTAGGTGAAAATAATTATAAATGTACCTACTTAAATTTTGAGATTATAGCAAAATGGTTCTATGTATTTTTTCAATGGTGAATAATATCTTTGAAATTTGAAAATGGAAAAATTTTCATTTGACGATATTCTAATCATGAATGTTTTGCAAGGATTGAAAAATTTGATAACATTAATAAAGAAAATTAGGCATCAACGAAAATGCTGAGAATATGAAAGATAACGAGCAATAAATAAATCGAAAATAATTATTGCTCTGTATGAAACAATGAAAAATAGAAATTTCGGAGTTGAAAAATGTGTGATTCTGATAATTTTATTTAATTTTGTAGAAATTGACAGTAGAACAATTATAATGAACCTAAATTGTATGTCTTTTACAGTAACAGTATTATATTATCCATTTTTTTAATTGAAGATATCGATCAAACAATTTTTAAAAAGCATATATAAATATCACAAATTATACATCATAAATAACTCGTTTTTTTATCGATTTTTCAGTTACTCACATTTTACAGTAAAATTTCAATCTTGAATTTTTATACAAAAAAAAGTATTTTTGGCAAGACATTATATTTCGAGGGGTTTTTATGGAAAAATATGTTTCGTTTCGTGTCTTATAATTTTTAAAATTCAATTTTCAAGTTGAGAGAGTAAAATTTAAGAATTCCAAAGATTTGAGGATTTTAAAGTTAAATATTTTTCAAAGTTAACAGTCGCAAATTTTACATTTTCATATAAAATATACAAGAATCAGATTTTTGTGAATTTCATATCACTGAGCTCTGTATTTTTTTCTGTTTTTGTTTTACTTAAAATTTTTTTTATGTTTTTTTTTTCAATAATTAGTTTTCTTAGATATTCTTATGAATTCTCAGAATTTTCATATTAAATGTTATTTATGAAATATGTAGTATTTTTTATCATTTTCATAAATTTTTAGTAAATATTCTCAAGAATCGCTTCAGAGATGTGTAATTATCTATTTGATTTTAATAAACAGTATTTTTCATTCTGAAAATTGCGTAATTTTTTCTTGTAAATTACAATTAATCAATAGAATTTACAAGGTTCTTAGACATTTTTAATTGAAAAAAATAATTTTATCGATGTCTCTGAGGAGTGAGAACATTTCTATTTTAAAATAGAAAAGCAAGATAACAATGCAATATATTATAAATAATTATCATAAATATTTTATGATAGTACCTATTTCTCTTCTTTTTAATACGAAATTTCTTTTAAGTATCAGAAAAATCAATAAGTTGATTGTTATTTAGATAGGTTAGTAATTAATCCATGTTATGATACAATATTTGATTAAATTATTTCATATTCCATAGTAATCTAAATTTTTATTTCATTGTATTTTTACTTTAATTCTTGCAGTAATAGTTATTAACCTTATATATTTTTTAATGAAACAGGATCAAATAAATCACCCCCCCCCCATAAAGAAACAGTAATATAATAATATCTTTTAGAAATTTTTGTTTACAGTAACGAATAAATATTGTTATTTAACGTTTCAGGTGGCCAACTGTACGCCGCAACAGTGGCTTATTTTTCCGGTGGAGAACCACTCATTCACCGGGAGAAAATACGAACCGAACGCTCGGATCTCAATCAGCTCAACGGTAATTTGACGAAATCGATACTGTGACACACAAAAACTAATTATAATTTTCCGACAAATAATTTTCCGACCAATTGCACTTAAAAAATAATTCCTCATACCGAACTCCATGGATGAGAAAATTTCAATTAACGTCTCGCGCAAAATTTTGGCCCAATTACAACACGGGGAATCCAAGTTTTTGTTAGTCTTGTTGAAAACAAGGCAAATTTCCCGCCCGTTAAATAATTCATCGCGGGGAAGAAAGTTCAAGTCGCTATTCTTCGCCCGGCTCCGTTTTTTCTTTGTTCCCGAGACTCGAACTTTATGATTTCAGGTCCCAACTTCGTGAGTTCCGTTGCATACGGGGAGTACGTGTTCTTTTTCTACCGCGAAACAGCCGTGGAGTACATGAACTGTGGAAAGGTAAGGAAAACGCTTTTTATAATTTAACATTATTTAAATATAAAAAAAACTCAATATCTTTATTTTTAATTCTAATCCAATATTTTATTAAATATAACGATATGAAACTTTATATAAAATTATCTTATTCAAAATTCTGGATTATGAACATTGATATGATGAAATTCTTGACGAGACGAAAAACAAGTGTCTGAAGTACAGTCAGTTGGAACGTCCTGTTTTGAGACAAGCTCCAATTTCCATGATCGATCGAGTAGAAGGTTGAAAATCCTTTTGGGGAGACGTTTCTCACAAAGGAAGAGAGGCGAATTGAATGGAGGAGAAGGAATTACTTGGATTATCTTTGGTTCATTCGCACAAATAAATGGAGGTACTCTCGTTTTGCAGGCCGTCTACTCGCGCGTCGCCCGAGTGTGTCAGCACGATAAAGGCGGGCCGCATGCTTTTAGCGACAGATGGACGAGCTTCTTGAAAGCGCGGCTCAATTGCTCCGTGCCCGGCGATTATCCCTTTTACTTCGACGAGATACGTGAGTACTACTCTCCTCTTTTTTTTTTGTTTTTCATCCCTTTTCCTCCCCTTTCTCTTTGCCCGCCGACAATGCTTTCGCTTCTGTTTTGCCTTTGCGTTTTGCAGCTCAACCCCATTTCTCCCTTTTTTATCTGCGATCGTGGCAGCGGAGATTTTTAAACTCGATTCTACCGGACTTTATGAGTTACTGATTTTTTCATGCTTATGTTTATCGATTTTTTACGGGGGATTGAATTTTAGGATTTAATTTTTTCTCTGCATTAGATTTTTTTACGAAATAATGTTTTACTGAAGTTTGAGTCACTTTTTGAATTCATTTCTACAGATTTCGTCGAATTTTGAGTGTGTCAGAATTTTCTTTAGGTTTCGAATTTTTGGGGATTTTAAGGAATAATATTTAATTGAAGGTTTGATTTATTTTTTGAGTTTATCTTGAGAGATTTGTTCGAATTTGGAGTATGTTAGAATTTTCTTTCGGTTATAAATTCTTCAGGGGTTTTATGAAATAATATTTGATTGAAGGTTTGATTCATTTTTGAGTTTATCTAGAGAAATTTTGTCGAATTTTGAGTATGCCAAAATTTTTCTTTCCGTTTTCAATTCTTTAAGGATCAAAAATTGAAGATGAAATTATGAATGTGGTCTAAAAAAATTATTCAATTTTTTTTTTTTTAATTATTTATTTTCTTCGGCATTCATTAATTTTAACTGGGAAATTGAAATTCACAATTCCATGTTTTCTCTTGAAAAAATTATATTTTTACACAAAATAACACTTTGTTTTGAGGTTAGATTGATTTTTGAAATTCATTACTAGAGATTTTGTACAACGTTTATTATGTCAAAATTTTCTTTAAATTTCGTAATTTTCTAAGAATAAAAAATCGAAGATTAAATTATGAATTATGCCTAGGGAAGTATTTTTTTGTCAATTGCCGATTTTTTCATGCTTTCATTAATTTTTTACAGTGTATCGAATTTTAGATTTTCATGTTTTCTCTTTCGGGATCAATATTTTTTTACGACAATATTTTTTTTTCAAATTCGATTTATTTTTTGAGTTAATTTTGAGAAATTATATCAAATTTTAACTTGGTCAAAGTTTTCTTTCATTTTTAATTTTTTAGGTATGAAAAATAAAAGATGGAATTATAAATTTAGTATACGAAAGTTTTTTGATTTTTTTTTATAAATCACTTATTTTGGCATTAAAAATTTGAAATGGGAAATTTAATTTAAGGATTTCGTGTTTTATTTTTTTAAATTATATTTTTGCCCAAAATAACACTTTATTTCCAGGTTTCATTGAATTTTCAAACTTATTATTCGAGATTTTGTCGAACGTGTGGTATGTTAAAATTTTCTTTCAATTTCAAAATTCTTCAAGGATCAAAAATCGAAGATAAAATTATGAATTAAGCTGACGAGGGTATTTCGCATTTTTTGTTTAATTGCTCTTTTTCTTTTGCCTTATTCTATTTTTAATAAGAAATTTAATTGAGAAATTGCATGTTTCCTCTCCAAAAAATTATATTTTTTAAGAAAATAACACTATATTATATGTATAATTCGATTAATTTCTTCTATTGATAATTAAAAATTTTGTCAACTTTTTATGGTATGTCAAAATTTTCTTCCGATTTTGAAATCCTTTAGAAATGAAAAATCGAAGATGAAATTACGAATTCAGCCAATAGAAATATTTCGAATTTTTTCGATCAACTACTTATTTTCTTTTAATTTTATTAATTCTAAGTAGAAAATGAAATTCACGATTTTTTGATTCCTTTTCAGAAAATTATATTTTTTTACAAAATAACACTATACTTTAAGTTTTAATTAATTTCATAAATTTATAATTAGATATTTTATCGAATCCTAGGTATGTCCAAATTATCTTCAAATTTTTAAATTCTTAAAATTCTTTAGAAATGAAAAATCGAAAATGAGATTATGAATTTATCCAACGGAAATATTTCGAGTTTATTTTTTGAATCACCTATTTTCTTTTAATCTCATCAATTTTTAATAGAAAATTTAATTTTTCGATTTTGTATTTTCTCTGTAGAAAATTATATTTTTTTACAAAATAGCACTTTTTTTCAGGTTTAAGAATTCTTAAATCTATTATCATAGATTTTGTTAAATTCTAAGTACATCACAATTTCCTTTCGATTTTAGAATTCTTGAAGGATAGAAAATGAAAGTAAAAATTATTGATTTAGTCTACGGAAGTATTTTTAGTTTTTTTGATAAATTATCTTTTTTCTTGGAATTCCCTTAATTTTCAGCAAGAAATAAAATTTTACAATTCTATGTTTCCTCTAGAATGATTTATATTTTTTTACAAAATAATACTATATTTCAGAATTTGATTGGTTTTTTAAATTTATCATTAGAGATATTCTTTTAATTCAACTAAATCAATTTAATTTTAGTATTATACAAATACTAAAAACTTAGGAAAAAAAAAATACTACAAAGTTGAACGAATAGCTACAATATTAAAATTCAATAATTCTAGTAAGTACTCAAAATCTATGTAGATAGGAAATAGAAAAAAAACTATAAAAATTTTCTAAATTCTTACAAGTGTGTCGATCATCATAATATTTAGTCCTTGGAAGCAGCTTCATAAAAATCCATAGCGAATTTATTTAAATAAATTCATACAATTAACATACCTAAGATTATGAAAATTCATTCTATGATATTTTAAATTTGTAAAATTCTAAAATAAAAAAATCCACCAAGCTTTATAAATACCACAGAAACATGGTATACCATCAAATTTAACATAATTTCTACAATTTCTCAAATACGATCTTCCGCATCAATTCAACACATAATTTATATCAACCCCACCACCTCTGAAAAGAAATTTCTTCCATTTTTCATAAACAACGTATAATTTTTTTTCCGTCACGCCGCCGACAAAAACGATCCGTTAAAAACCAACCCCATTTTTTGTCATTACCGGCGCGAGTTTTCCCACGTCATCCGTCGCGAAAATCGCGAGCAGGTTTTCCTTTTTTTTTTTATTTTTTAATTTTCCCGGTTCGACTGAAAATTCCTCGTGACTTGGCGCTCGGGAAAAAAATGTGCTCGGGTTTTTTTTCGGGTAATAAATTGCTCGTGCTTTTGCTCGACTTTTGAAACACGCCGGGTGAATGTAACTGCCGCTGTCAAAGCACAGTCGCGGCTATAGATATTCATGCAGTGCGGGTGCAATGATGCGCGCATGAAAATCCAAGCGAAACGACCAATGTCACTTGGTCATTAACTCGGCATCAATCAAATCAGCGTGGATGCGTTGGGAGACTGCATTCGACTATACGGCGAGTCTGACGAGAGCACGTGTCAACGTCCCTTGAACAGGCGAGTAGGCAGAGAGGGGTTTTGGGGGTTGGAAACCCCTCCTGAAATTCCAGATGAATTCATTATTATTTGAGATTCCAATTTCGATTTCATCATTAACTTCATTCAATTTCATCATTTCATCATTTGCTTCTATATTTTATACACATTATAATATTATAATTAAATCCAATTTCATTATTATTTCATGAAAAATAGACCAGAGTGATGATAGTACAAAAATAATGCATTAAAATAAAAATGCTGGATCATAAAATAAGTGAAATTCAAATGAGGTTCAGATTTTTTAATTTTTCCAACTCAAAATAACATTTATCCTAACTTGAAAGGAATTTGTTCTGAAACTAAATTATAATACAATGTATAGCGAAATATTTTTTGTAAGAAAACGTACGAAAAAATTTAGTTCTTTAAATAGTGATTTATAAAAAAAGATTAAAATTTATAGAAATTCTAAGAATCTAAAAACGTTGGAATTAGTAAATGAAGTTCTGAAAAATTTAGACAGGAATTAATGAAAATAACTGAAAATTTTTAGTCATAAAATTTCTGAAAAATACTTAAAATTATTAAATTCAAAGAAAGAATCACGTTTTTGAAAAATCTGCGCATATAGCGTCATTGTATACAATTACTAGAATACGATAAAAAATATTATAAATACTAAAAAAGAAAAAAAATCCAAGGAATACATAAAATACTTAAAATTAACGTAGACCGAATTATCCACGAAGTCTATGAAATTATCAAAAATCTATGGATATTTGCATTTTAGAGCATTGAATTTCGAAAATTCAAATATATCAAAATCTACGAAAATACTATTAATTTAAAAAAATACGAAAAAATCTTTTGATTTTCATCAATACTGGAAAAATTCAAGAAGTACTAGAAATATTAAAAAAAAAAATTTTCTTAACAATATTATTTATAATTATGTCACGAAAAATAGACGGAAATCGTATTTAAAAAAAATGCTTGAAAATACACTACACAATCAGGAAATCAGTGATATTCAAATTTATTTAAGAATCTTCAGTTTCTATAACTCGAAATAACAATTCTTCTAATTTAAAAGAAATTTTTTCTGAAACTAAATTATAATACAATATATAGCTAAACATTTACTAAAAGAAAACGTGCGAAAAAAATTTTTACTTGATAGTGATTTTTACAAAAAGATTGAAATTCATGAAAACTCTGGGAAACTCGAAACGATGAAATTTGTTTATGAAGTTCTGAAAAATTTAAACAGGAATTAATGAAACTACTTGGAAATTTTTTGAGTCATAAAATTTCTGAAAAATATATACTAAAAGTTAATAAATTTTATGAAAGAATTGCGTTCTTGAAAAAAAAAACTGCACAAATGGCATCAATGTATAAAATCTTATAAATACTGAAAAAATAAAAAAATTCAAGGAACACATAAAATACTCAAAATAACGTAGACGGAAATATCTACAAAATCTAAAAAATTATGAAAAATCTCTTGATAGTTCCATTTTATCGCGTGGAATTTTGAAAATAATTCATGTATAATAAAAACCTACGAAATTACTATACCTAAATCAAGAAATATACTAAAAAATTCTATCGATTCTTATACATACTCGAAAAATGCAAGACGTACTAAAAATCTTTTTATGAAGAAAATTTTCTTAACAAAATTATATAATGAAAAATAGATCAAAATGATCAAAAAAAAAATAATGCAAGAAAATAACACTACTAATTAAAAAAATCAGTGACGATGAAATCAAGTCCAGAATTTTTAGTTTTTCTAACTCAAAAAAAGAATAATTCTAACTTTAGAGGAGTTTTTTTCTGAAATGAATATTTGTTTATATACAATTTGAAGCAAAACAGTTTTTAAGCGTTAAAAATAATAAATACAGCTAACCATAATAAATAATGGTATAGCTTACTAGAAATTTCCAATTTTATTGTATTGATTGTATTTAGTTTATTGTGTTCGTTGTATTTAATGTATTGAATTTATCTGCCATTCATTTTTCATATATATCATGATTTTTTCGTAAAGAATTTGACGCTTTTTTGATGCGGTTTTGAAAGTTTAGAGTTACATACATGATTCAAGTGTTTTCCGTTAATAATCAAATAATCAATAAGAAAATTTTCGATTCCCGAGAAATATCAAAATACATCATAATTTTTACATAATCGTAGTTTTTTCAAAATCATGACTTTCAAAATATTCAAAAACTATAGAAAATCAAAATTAATTTAATAACTAACCTCAATATAATACCATTGATTCGAAACCATTTCGAGTTTCACGTAATTTAATTTGTGCAACCTTAAGAACTCGTCAACAAAACTTGAACATTTGAAAACGAATTGAGTTTCTTTTCGTTAATCCTCTCTCAAAAATTTAAACTTGTATCGCCCTTAATTTTGTACACTCGCAGCATACTGTAAGAAGCAGTTAAGTAGATTATAAACGTTTGAAGAGAACTTTGGGGGAAAACTTGGCACCTGGAACGTCATTGAGTTAGTTTGTTGATGAGTTGAAAGCATGATGCTCGTCAGGTAAACCAGCAAGGTGAAGGCGAAGAAGGAAAAGATTGGTCGGTAGCTAAAAGCTTCTTGGCGTTTCCATTTAGCCCACTCGATAAATCGTTGCTGAGACGAGGCCCGCTTTTTGGGGTAGGCAAAAAGCGAAAATGTGTTGGTGCAGTCGCTTTTGGCCGCATGGCTCTCGACTTATTGGCCTCGGGCATGTCATGTAAAGTCAGTCGCAGAAATTTGTGGCTGTTGCTGCATATTGCTATTGCCATCGAGGTATCGAGCGGCGTCATTTGGAAACTGGCCGAGAGCCAGCTCAAGATTTCAGTGCTTTTCGTATGCTATGGCAAAGATTTTCTGAATATTCAGACGCTTTTCAGACGGTTTTGTCTTTATTATTTATTATTTTTTTGGGTACTGAATTTAATTTTATGTTCAAATGTAATGTTATCTTTAAATTTCTAGTCGTGTCTTGACTTGGTTGCATTTGAAAATAAGATCCAATTTCCAGAGTGTGATGATTTCTCGTGAAGGTCAGGTGGTACCTTGAAAAATGCAGAGGCTTTCTGCCAGATTCAAAGTTCTCTCTAGCCATTATTCCTCCAACATCTCGTATGGTAGCTCTTTTTCAACCTTGGATTTTCCTCTTCCATAGGCCTTTTCACATTTTCCACTCGCTCCACGTCAAGTGGAGTAAGAATAACTGTTTCGAACCTCCAACAACACTTGTTTTCTCCAAGAAGCTCCCTGAATGGAAACAGCCGATGCTCTTGAAAGCGGCGGTAAATTCTGCGATTCTGAGACTCGCGGTTTTGGCACCGAGTTTCTGCTTTTCATTTCTCACAAAATCGAAAGAGTTTCCAAGTTTTCAGACGATGAAAATATTTTCCGAAGATATTCATCTTCTAAATCCAGAACTCAATTATCCAGAACATTTCGTATTCCTGGTAATCTGAGATTCTTCATTCACTGCCTGGCAAATTTAACTCTCATGGAAAAAAAGAGGCAACAAAAGTTGCGAAACTCGGGCTTCGAGGCTCGATCTCGGAACGAGTCGATAAAAAGTATTTCGTATCGAAAACTCGAGGAAAGTAGGGAAAAGTCAGGAAAAAGGAGGAAAAACAGTAATCCGTATTAATATCGTGCAGGCGGGGCCGACGATGTCGAATTTTAAATATCGATCGCATATGCTCGTCATTCGAATAAATCGCGAGATCCTCTCAACGACGAAAACTTTGCTGCCCCGAAAAAAAGTGCTCGAGAGCTTTATGTTGGAAATTTCATCAAGTTTTCCACTCTCATGCACCAGGGTGTCCAGCTTCCGGGAAATCCGGGAAATCCTGGAATTCTACTTTGATTTTATTTCTTTAATTTTATTTTTCATTGAAATTCTTGTTGCAGAATCCACAAGTGACGTGACAGAAGGCGTTTACGGTGGCAAAACGAGGCAATTGTTGTACGGCGTGTTCACGAGCCCGGTGAACTCGATCGGTGGTTCGGCTGTGTGTGCGTTCTCGATGCGCAGCATCCTCGACGTGTTCCAGGGCGCGTTCAAGGAACAGGAAACGATCAACAGCAACTGGTTGCGAGTACTCCCGGAGAAGGTGCCCGAACCGAGACCTGGGGCGTGCGTCAACGACTCGAGGACACTGCCCGACGTCACCGTCAACTTCGTCAAGCTCCATCCTCTCATGGACGACGCTGTGCAGTCGCACTTTGCTTTGCCTGTCATCACAAAAATCACATTCAAGTATGATTTTCATACATTTTATCATTTTTTATTTCATTTTTTTTTTATTTGTGTATTTTGTTTGATTTTCATGAATTTGAAGATATTTTCTTTATTCATTTTTGTATATTATACTTCTTTATTATTATTGACTTTTTTTCAATTCACTTTGTTGATTATTTAATTTTATTCGGTTTTTTATGTAATTACAAAAAATAAAGATTTTTAAGGACACTGAATTTAACGTATTATGTGAATTTCAATATTATTTGAATCATGTAATGATAAGAATAATTTCTTATCATTACTATACCATTATTTATTTTCTCAGGGTTCTACAGACAAGAATTTTCCATTTTTTTTATTTTTGTATATTTTAGTATTTTATCACTATTGATTTTTATCATTTTTATCATTTGATTATCCAAATGATTTTTTTCATTTTTTATTCTATTTTTTTTTATTTGTGTATTTTGTTTGATTTTCATTAATATGCAGGTATTTTTTGTATTCATTTTTGTATATTTCCATTGTTCATTTTTTTCCAATTTATCGTATTCATCGTTTTATTTTTTGATAAAACTTTTTTTTGCCTTATATTACAAATTCAATAGACGCCGAACCTAACGTGTTATGTTTATTTTAATATTATTCGAATCATATAATAATAGTAATTGAATGTTCATGTATTGATATTTTAATAATATTCGAATATTATTAATTTACGATTATTGCGTTACTTAGGGTTCTACTAAAAAATTTTTTTTTGGTTTTAAATTTTTGTATTGATTCATTTTGAAAAATTATTTTTTTAGTTGATTGTATTCGATTTTTTATTTATTTTTTTTAATTTTGAAAATATAATTTTGTTTTTTATATTATACAATAAAAATGAGGTATGACACTAAATGTAACGTATTATGTAAATGTTGATATTATTCGATTCATATAATAATGATTTAGGGTTTGTGTATTAATATTTGAATATTATTTGTATAATTATAATATACTATTATTTTCTTTTTCAGTGTTCTACAGAAAAAAATGTGTTTTTTTTTTCCTTTGAATATTATGATCATTTTATTTCAAATTTTTATTTCATTATTATTCTTATTCGTGTTTTTTTATTTATTATTTTTTATTTATTCCAAAATATTTTTGTTTTTATTTTTGTTTTCTTCATTTTTGTATATTTTACTTATTCATAAATATTGATTTTTTTCAATTTATTTAATTTCTTCTTGAATTTCATTCATTCTTTATTGATTATATTCCACTGACATTTCCAATTTTACCATTTCAGTTACAGGTTTACCAAGGTCACAGTCGACCCCCAAGTTAAAGCTCTTGATGGCAAGACTTATGACATTCTGTACATCGGAACAGGTACGTACATTCATTGATTTCAGAAAAAAAAAAATACTTTATTTTCAAAATTTCTCATTTTTCAGTAGTTTGTGACTTTAGAATACTCGTAAAGAGCAAAAAATAGGCATTTTCAGAACGAAAACATTTTTTTCGATTTGAATTCTTAATAGATTTTTGCAATATTATTCGAAAATTTCCCAAACGAAAATTTTGGAAAATATTTTAGATGATGGCAGAGTTATAAAAGCACTAAATACTCGGGCCTTCGACGACCTGAACAATCAAGTTGGCCAAGTTATCGTGAGTGACGTGCAAGTACTCAAATATGGTGAGTTCTTTACAATTTTCACAAGGTTTTTTGGTTTTTCATGGAACTTTAGTTATAATTTATAGATTTTCTGAAATTTTGGAAAACGTGAATTTTTTTAATGTGAAATTCACCTTTTTACAAAATTTCACTGTATTTTTGTTTCTTGAGAATAATGATATACTGAAAAATGTTTTCCATACTATTGAGCCATATTTAACCATGGTAAACCATATTTATACCATATTCAACCATATTTAAACCATATTTAAACCATATAAAAGCGTATTTAAACCATATGAAACCTTATTAAACCATAAGAGATTCTTAAAGTACAATTCTATGAAGTACTTAAGGTCCGTGTGATAATTGCAAAAAAATATTCTGTAAAATAGATTATAAATTATTTTATCAACATGTAAAGTAGTAACAAAATGATTTCCATCATAAACTAACATACAATGAAAACAACAATGGATAAAGTCCAAAAATAAAATAAAAATCACTATTTTTCCACCCTATAAGTGAAAATTCCTCAAAAGGCAAATATTTAATGAAACTAAGAAAGCACGTTTCGGGTTGACTGATTCCTAGGTCAAGCCGTGAAGGATTTGCACGTGGTGCATTTGGCCGGGGAAGCGAGCAAGCTCGTGGTCGTTGCGGATTCGGAAATCCGGGCGATTCCCCTGCACCATTGCGACTCGGTGACGGTCAACACCTGCGCCTCGTGCGTCGGCCTGCAGGATCCTCATTGCGCTTGGGACGCGACCAAGGATTTGTGCGTCGCGGTGCCAACCAAACTCCACGACGGCGACGCCGACAAAACCCTCTTCCAGGACATCGCTCATGGAAAGCACAAACGCTGCGGCGGTTACGATAATGGTGAGTTTTCAGATTTTTTCGGGATCCAAAAATTTCGACGGTAAAACAAACTTAAACTTGGTAAATTTGAGTAACTTGAAGAAATTGAAGTCTCAAGTTGAAATATTAATTTTTTAACAGTGAATTTTCAATTTTGAATTTGGAATGAAAAGTTATATAAAAGTTATATGAAAGTTGTTATGATGTATTATTATGATATTATTGTAATAAACTATTATATATTCTATTTACATATATTTTATAATATATATAATAAATGATTATGATAAATCAATATAATATAATTTTATATTACAAAAGAATAAATGAATAAAAAATAGATCAATCCATTGATATAAATTGAAGCTAATTCAGGAAATTACATTCTAAAGTCGAAATTTGAATTTTTTATTTCGTAAGTTGAAATGAAAAGTTGTATGAAAGTAGTCAAAGTTGAAAATTATCATATCTCGAGAAATTTGACGCTGAAATGAAGAAGTAGGGCATTTCGTTGATTTTAAATTGTTACATTTTAAATTGAATTGGAATCATTGATTAATTGAGTATTTTATTTCATAATAAATTACTATTCAATCCATATACATATATTATATATGATACTCTATTATAATATATATTTGATGTATAAAAAATATTTATTATAATTTAAAATGATACAATTTTATAGTATAAAAAGAATCAATGTATACAAAATTAATTAATTGATTAATTTAAGTTCAGGCAAATAAATGAAATTTAATTCAGAAGTTTAAATTGGAATTTCAAGAAAGTGATTTTTAAACATCAAAATTCAAAGGAAAAGTTGTATAAAAGTCGTCACTGTTGAAAGATATTATACTTCGAAAAATTTAGCACTGAAAGTTTGAAGTAGTATATTTCGTTTATTTTTAATTGTTACATTTTAAATTAAATTAAAATAATAGATGAAGAAATATTTATATTTGTTAATGAATTATTTTTAAATCATAAATTATCATTTTAATTATTTATAATAAATTATTATATAATCTATTTACAAATTTTACATATGGTATTATATTATAATATATATTTTATGTATTAATAATAATTAAAAAAAATTCAAATGATATAATTTCATATGACAACAAGAATAAATCAATATAAAAGTCGTCACTGTTGAAAGATTTGATATTTCGAGAAATTAGGCGTTGAAAGTTTTTTTATAGGGGATTCGTTAGGCTTGAAACGTAATACAAAATATTATGAACTTTTAATATTTCATAAAATAAATATTTATGTAACTCATTAGGATGTTTCGTAATTTTTTAGTACCTTCAAGATTGTTCAAATTTTCATTGTACAATATTATGTGAACGCAACGAACAAAATTTATATGGAAATTCCCTTTGATTTTATGTACTTGTAATATTTTCAAAATTATTCACAATTTTTCAAATTTCCGAGATACTACGGTTTTTCGGAATTTTATGAATTATAAAAACATCATACGATATCTTTGAATCTTTCTGAATTTTACGAAAATTTGGTAGTAGTTTTCTAATTTTCAAAAGAATATTTCTTAAACGTAATCTATAATAATAAAATTTATAAATCTACAAAACTGATGAATTTTTTCTGAAACTGCAAAATCCTGCCGAGTAATTTAAATAAATTCTATTAATAAATAATAGTTATAATTAATAAATAATAATAATAATTAAACTACAGCAGAGGCGGATCCAGAAAATAATTTCGGGGGGAGTTTTCGGAATTTTCATCTTTTGATTTCTGAAAAAAAAGGTCATCAAACTCTTAAATTCGATTTATTAAATAACAAAAACAATTTCGGGGGGTTTAAATCCCCCCCCCCCCCGGATCCGCGCCTGAACTACAGACTAGAAATTTGAATTAATCAATAATACTTTCAATTTTTAACTTACAAAAATTCCGAGACTGAACAAATTTTTTGACATTAATAATTATTGAAATCTTGCAATATAATCACATATTTTTATACTCTGAAAGAAAATCGTCTTATACTAAAAATTCTTCCATTTTAAATAAAACGATTTATTTAATATTGAATGAGAATTAACTATTCAAATTTAATCGTTCATTCTCATTAACATACTAACAATAATATTTATTTATTATCGCAATTATTATTATCATTATTTATATTATGATTGATTAATAAGAATTGGTTTCATTATAATTCAATGATTCTAGCAAAGTAGGAAATATTTAAAACTAACAAAAATTCCGGTACCACACAAAATTTTTTCACATTATCAATTATTGAAATCTAGCAATATAATCACATATTTTTTTATTCTGAAAAAAAAAATCGCCATAGATTGAAAATTATCAAAATCCCGAAAATATGGTAAATAAAATGAAATAAAAAGTTTCCTCCCCTCCAAAAAAAAAAAAAAAAAAAAAAAAAAAAAAAAACCGAAAACATGAGTTTCAACAAATTATTCGACGCCAGGAAAATGCTCGGTCTTTGGCTTGAAATGCATTGTTGCACTTTCGGAGAAACTCGAGTACGAAAATTCGCGTTGTTAGAGCTCTTCATCGGGCCAGTTCGTCTTTGCACTGTTGGGAAATAGCCTCATTTACATTCTCATCGCTCATTCGCCAAGCACGCTGTTTGTCATGAAAATTACGAGGGTGATTTTTCTTTGTGGCTTTTTTCCACGAATCTATCATCATTCAGAATAAATTTTTTTTAATGATGATTTTCAGCTACTTAATGAAATTTAAACTCACCCCCCCCCTCCCCAAAAACACCACGTCACATTTGCAAAATGAATGTTTTTCATGCAAGAATGTGTGACGTAACGTGACAGCTGCCCTTCCCCCCTCCCCCTGATCGTGTGACGTGTTACATGCACGACAAAAAAATTTCAAGAATATTTCAAGAGTTCGAGGAGAAATGCAGTTAAATAAGGATTCAAGAAAGTTTGGGATTTGAAAAATGGTTTTCAATTGTGAAAAAATGTTTTGCAAAAAAAGTGTGGATCACGCATGTTGATGGGGATGGTGGAATGTTGTTGCTACAGAGGTTGAGATGCCCGTGGAGCCAGTGATGCCTCCCAGGATGGGTCGCGGGGGCGGGGAACAGCTCGATCATCGCGATGACCGAGACAATGAAATTGTCATCGAGCTGGACAGAGAAAACCAGTACAGCCGAACGCAACCGAGACCCAACGAGCCCCAAGGTAATCATTTTTCATAACAATTACACCTCATTCTCATAATAATAACGCTTCCTTGACTGAGAAAAAAACCTAGTAATTTGTACTTTATATTAAATACTGTAAAAATTACTATCGTCCAGGAAAAACTACAATATATTTATTTTCAAAAAAATATAATGATAAAAAATACTAGATTTTTCTTTTAGTGCATCAACAAGCTCTTTCTCCATTTTTTCACTTAAATCGACATCTCTCATAAAGGAAAATGCAGGATTTCAAAAATACGAGAAATTATGCAACCATTAATTTATTATTAACAAATTCTTGAATTTTTATTTAATTATCTAATAATCAATGACATCACCTTTGAATATTTTAAGATTGACGCGAATTGATTTTAAATAGAGTACTCGATAATGCAGTTACTCGAGTTCGAGTGAAAATTAATGCACTCGCTAATTATGGAAAGGAGGAATTAATTCTCGTGTATTACAGTTATGTAACGAAGCGCAGCGTGCGACATTTGCATTGCAGCTTCGCTTTGTTTCTCTCCATTTACAAGTCATTTTCGGCTCCTTCGGATTTTGATGAACAAGAGCACGCAGAATTTAATACTCGTGGAGTTTCTGGCAAAGATGATTGCTCGATGAATAATTAAACTGAGCTCATCGACCTATTTTCTTTGCGTATTTCAGATTTTTCTTATAATTGCGTCGTGTTTTTTGGTGTTTTCATGGATTTATTTGGAATTGTATAATTTACTCTACAGATTTGTTTTTATAGATTTTCAGTATTTTCTGAGATGTCTGCGAAAATTTTTTATACTTTTGAATATTTGAAAATGTTTTCAACATTTTATAGTTTTTTTTTTTCAATTGGATGGACTAGAATTTTTAGTTATATAGATTGCATGAATTTGTTCGGATTTTTCAGAAAACAGTTCTTTCATAAAATTTGAATACTTGAAGTATTTTTTCAGTTTGTTCGTGATTGGAATACTCTTTTGTATTTTTAAAAATTTCTGTATAAATTTATGGAATTCGAAGCTCCAGAGTTAAAAAATTCTTAGATTTTTTACATTTCCGTAAACTCTAGTTTTTGTTTTTATTAATTACTATAGGTTAAAACAATTTCTCAACATTTCTTTTTTCTACGTTATTCTAGCCAAATATTAGGAATTTAAATTCTTCTGAAGTCAGTATTGTTGTTATTTTTGGGTTACTTAAATTACGAATCTTGAATTTTATTTAAATTTGAGAAGTACCAGATAATCATTTTTTACGTATTCTAGGTTTTAGTAAGTACATTTTTGATCGTTTTCGCTTATTTTCATGATTTTTGATTCGTATTTTTATTGATGATTTTATTTTGAAAAATTACAATTATAAAGTTATCGAATTATTTTGTTATTGTTTGTATTTTCAGTAATTTTTGAAGAACATTATATCTTTTTTTTTTAATTTTTACATGAAATTAATAATAATTAGTCTTGCCTTCTAGAAATCTTGTTTCGATAGAAAAGTAATAATTTATTGTTGTCAATCTTAATTGGAGGTAATTTTTTTATTAATATAAAAGTTTATTCAAGTAAAAATTAAATCGATGTTATGAAATTAAAAATGTGGCTCCAAGAGATTGTCCATCAATTTTTTTATTCTAAGTATGTATTTTTTAAAAATATAATTAAAAAAATTGAATTTACGTAGATTTTAGAAATGTTAGAGAGTTTTCATATTTTCTTACTTTTTAGAGTGTTTACAAAAATTTTGTAGCTTTTACTAGTATTTTCATTGATTTTTAGAATTTCAATAAACTTTTACATACATTTTTTAAAAATTTGTTAATATAAAATTGTTAGTTTTAGAGATCTTACGCATTTGTTCGGATTTTTCAAAAAACAGTTATTTTATAGAATCTCAATACATTTCACATTTCTTCAGTTTGCTCATAATTCAAAATACTTTTTGGTATTTTTGTGAATTTATGTCTAAATTTTCAGATTCCGATATTCCAGAGTTCGGAATTTCTCAAATGCTCAAAATTTTCGTTAATGGTAGTTTTTTTTTGAGAATCATTCATTAAATAATTTTTTTTTTATTTCGTTTTCTGTAGGTTATCGTAATTGAAAATTTACAATTATAATTATTCTGAAATCAGGATTGCTATTATTTTCATGTTACTAAAATAAAGAATTCTGAGTTGTATTCAAATTTGAGAAATTACAGAAAACCATTTGTTAAGTCCTTTACATTTCAGGAAGTACATTTTCGATAATTTTCATTATTTTTTTACCATTGTTTTTAAAAACTATCAATATAAAGTGAGCGCTTTAAATTGTTTACATTTGTTTTTTTGACAGTATCTATGTTTATTATCCTTTTTTTAATTTACATTAAATAAAAACCAATTTTACCTCCATTTTTGGAAAGGTTCAAATCTATAAAACCCCTACTTATACATTTCTATTCTTGAAATCCAAATCAGTGAAAATTGCACTGATTTTTTCAGTGACTTAATTCACCACTGTCAAACAACGGAATTCCACTCATTCTTCAGTGATGATAAGCGTAAACCACTGTAAAATCAGTGTTAGATAGAACTTAAGTTTTACAAGCTGTAAATTTACTAACCACTGATTTATCAGTAGCAAAATCACTGACTTGTCAGTGACATAACCACTGATATTTCAGTCAAACTACCACTACAAATCAGTGGATCGCTAGTAAGTTTCAGTGGCTTGCTTCTGTCTGCGCAAATCAGTGAAAAACTACTGAGTTTAAGTAGAATTCCACTGTTCTGGATTTAGAGAGCTCGAAGTACTTTCAAGTTCATATAATTTCGGAGAGTAATAATTCCTGAACATCACACGGAAAAAACAAAATGGTTGTCACAACCTCATAAATAGCAACATATTCCCCAACTATTTTTATAGTCTAGACAAGCTTACTTGTGGTTCGTGCAACCACATTTAAAGTTACTGAGAACTTGACGAAAAATTGCAGTAACTTTTGATGCTGTTGCCATGAAAAAAGTTAAGGTGAATCTCACTATTAATGAGGTTGTGACATCCACATTACTTTTTCCATGCAGAACAACAATTCTCTGGAGGAAAAACCGAATGTTTCGTCAACTGCAAAATGGTTGCAGGTATAATAGTGACGCCGGCAGTGTACTCGGCGCAGACGTTGACAGGGGCGCTGATAGGAACGTGCTTTTTCTCGCTGATAGCGGGATTCGCGTCTGGATTTTGGTTCTCGCAGAGGCTCCGCGGGGGCGTCGGCGGCGTCCTGGGCTCAGGCGGCTACCCCGAGCCCTCGGAGCAGCGCCAGCAGCTGAACCGCCTGACGGAGAACTGCTCGGACTCGCCGGGCTTCAACAACAAGTCCATTAACCTCGTGCTCAACGTGCCCCCGAAGAACCCCAACGGCAAAAACGCGAATTCCTCGGCCGAGAACAAGCCCATGCAGAAGGTCAAGAAGACGTACATTTGATACAGAAGGCGGCAGGCCGTTTGAGGCTTGGCCCCCAACGACTACACAACTGGCACCATGCCGTCATCCTCTATTCCGGTAATTCATGTTTTTTACGCACTTGCAAATATTTATATATGTGTTTTTTTTATGTTTACGAGAGTGATTTTGTTTTTTTGTGGTCATTATTAGGGATGATGAAGTATGCACGAAAAAACATCAAAATATGCATGGAAAATAGAGAATTATTAAGTAAGTATGCTTCAACAATCAAAGTAGATGAAAAATATGCACTTATACTCAAAATGATAATTTATTTATCTTCAATTCAAAGTTTTGAATTTTCGAGAAAAAAAATGACGTCTTTCGTGTGTGAAAACGTTTTTATTCAAGGCCATGTGGAAAATTCCACTTTTCCACACGCTCTCGGGCCATGCAAAACTGGCATTTTGACACATTGTTGAATAAAATGCAATCCTTGACTAGTATGGAAAAAATTTTTTAACTCATCTGATTACAAGGCTAAGATTCGCAAAAAAAAAACTATTCCACACTAGTGTAGAAATATACTGTTTATTAATTTTAATGATCTTTCCTTAGTAACTGTGATTTTTCTAAAAAGTTGACAAATCTTTATAGATAATTTTGTTATATATGAATTGATTTTATGGAAATTCATTGCATCAAGTAATAAAACTAATAAGGTCGTTGATTATGTGAATTATAACGAAAAAAAAAAAAAATATTTGAATAAATTCTGACGAGGGTTATGTCAAGTATAAATCATCGAAAGCATGATTTTTATTTATTTTAATAATCTTTTTTCTTGTCACTGTGATTTTTATAAAAAGTCGCCAAATCTTCATAAAAATAAAAAAAAATGTCAGACGCAACTTTCAGATTCGTTAAAAAAAATTTTCCACACTAGTGAAGAAATATACTATTCTTTATGTTTACGAGAACGATATTAATTTTTTATGGTAATTATACCAGAGGTGGTAAAAATATGAACAAAAAAACATCAAAATATGTACGCAAATATGCATGAAAAATGGCGAAAATATGCCAAAACGTATGCTATAAAAATCATAATAGATGAAAAATATGCACTTTTATTCAAAATGATCATGTATTTATACCTCATTCGAAATTTTGAATTTTCGAATAAAAAACAACGTATTTTGTGTGTGAAAATGTTATTTCATAACAAACATGACAAAAACATTTAAACTTCAGAAAATTGTATGATTCTTGACGAAATTCGCTAGTAATTTCAAATTTCAAATTTGTTTCAATAACTGGAACAAATATGCACGATCTGGCTGGAAATGTAAAAATATCAATGCACGTTACAAAAAGATCAAAATATGCATCATCTGCAAAAATATGTAGGTGCAGATTTTTATTATTCCTGATAATTACAGCCATGAAAATCTATTTCTCAGTGTAATTTTGATCCCAGAATAGTATATTATTGCGAGTTTTCGAAATGCCTGTTCTGACGAAACGAAAGGTTGCAGCTCGAGGCGAAGCCGAGGGTTGTAATCGTTTCGTCAAAAGAAGCAATTTCCAAAACTCGCAATACGATATGTTATTCACAGTTCGCTAAAAATTCACGCCCAAATATCCGATTTTTAGCAAATTGTGAATAAAACACTTTTTTCGATATAATAACGATAACGAAAATTTTACTTTTTACTTACTCAGAAATACGAACACATATTCATTCAAATTTACAAAATTGAATGTAGTTTTTTATAATAATGCTAATTTTATATTATAATAATTACTTGGGACGAGAAAAATATGAACGAAGAAACATTGAAATCTACATGAAAATATGCCAAAAAATATGAGCAAAAAATATATACAACCCTGACCTCAAAAAAACTTGAAATAGTTCATATTTGATTTGATTCAAGAAAAAAAAAATGACAGATTCTACATAAATTGACTAGAATTTTCTTCATTTCATTAGTTATTATTAAATATATTCGCATTTCGGATAATATTTAGACACTTTTTAGACATTTTAGACACTATCAAGACACTATTTAGAAATTTTCATACACTTTCAGACATTTCTGGACACATTTTTGGACATTTTAAAAACTATAAGAACATATAAGGCACTTTTTAGATACCATTTAGACATTTTAGAAATAATGAAGAAGTTTTTGAGACTCTTCTCAGACATAAAAAGTGTCTAAGATGTCTAATAGTGCCTTCAATGTGTAAAATGTCTAAAAAAAAAAATCTAAAAAAGTGTATAAATAATATCTTTAATGTCCTTTAATAGTGTAAAATGTCTTGAAAATATCTAAAAAGAAAGCTGTGTGTTTCTGCAACCTTTCAGAAACATTACCAGAAACCCCCGAAATCGAAAAAACTCCTAACCTTCGAAATACCACGCAGATCGCATCAAGGGCGGCAGCAAGGACTGGCTCATGCGAGACCCTAGTCTCGGAGCGGCTTTTATATACAATATGTGCAACTCTTACCTAAAAAATACTTGAAATATTTCATATTTCATATAGTTTCAAACGAAAAATGACAAATTCTACATTAATTTATGAGAAATCTCTTCATAAATATTAACTTAAACTTGAATAACTTGGAAAATTTCTTTATTATGAAATATATTTACTATTTGGACAATATTTGAATACTATTTAGACATTTTAGACAGTATCAGGACACTATTCAGAAATTTCCAGACATTTCTGGACACGTTTTTAGATATTTTAGAAACTATGAGAACATTTAAGACACTTTTTGGACATCATTTAGACACTTCTCAAACATGAAAAGTGTCTTGAATGTGTAAAATGTCTGAAAGTGTCTGAAATACTGTGAAAATAGTATCTCAAATGTCCTCGAATAGTGTTATAATGTCTAAAAATAAATCCAAGTGTTTTTGTGCGTTTCTGAAACCTTTCAGAAACATGAGCAAAACCCCCCGGAAACCAATAAAACTCCTAACCAGGGTGCACAGGTGTATTATAATTATACTACGGTATTATACTACGTTCCAAATGGCATAAAAATATCGTATATGTTAGGTTTCCATGTTCGCAAATGTTATGAATAATTTCTAAAATGTATTTCCTAAATTTTCCAACAAGTATTTGTTGTCGAACATTATTAGTTACATTAAGTACGCAATTATAAAAAGTGATAGAAATATAATATTATACTAACGGCTTTATGCTACGCTCCAAATATCATAAAAATATCGTATATGTTAGTTTTTCATGTTCGCCAATGCAATTATTAATTTCTTAAATGTATTTTCTAAATTTTCCAACAAGTATTTGATGTCGAACATTATTAATGTACATAAAAAAGGCAATTATGAAAAGTGCGGTGTTTTTAATTTCCTGAGGCTGGTATCGCGTAGTAGAAACTGGAATAGAAAACCTGTGCACCCTGTTTTTCATGTTGGCAAATATTATTTATAATTTTTTGAAAATATTTCGAAAACTTTCCAACAAGTATTTGTTGTAGAACATTTATAAATAACATAAAAAAGGTAATTAAAAAAGTGCGGTGTTTTTTTCTTTTCTTCTAAGGTTAGGTTAGAGTCACAATCGCGTAGTAGAAACTAGATTCGAAAACCTGTGAACCCTGCTCCTAACCCTCTAAAAACCCCCCAGATGGCATCTCGAGCGGTAGCAGGGACCGGCTCGTGCGAGACCCTCGCCTCGGAGCGGCTTTTGTACACTGTACGCGGCCCCGGAGACGTGATGTACGCGCACCAGGAGGCGCCCCCGCCGTGCACCATCTCCGGCAGCAGCTCCGAGACGAACCTCTACGCCAAGCCCGAGGACGAGCGCCAGCGGGAGCTCCTGCTGCAGGACTCCCTCCTCGGCTTCGACCCCTACGACGAGGAGCAACAGGCCTTCGTCCTCGTGCGCGAGCACCGGGCCTCCCTCCAGTCCCTCTTCGAGCCCCGCTTCCTCAGCGAGCAATTCCTCTGCGGCCCCCCCTCCGAGGAGCAGCAGCCCCTCGAGCAGCGCGAGGACCCGCCCCCCCGTCGCGCCCCCCGCAACCACCGCCGCTTCCTCCCCGCCCCGCCCCCGCCGAGGCGACATTACCGAGAGTACCCCGGCACCGCCGAGGGCCACGGCCTCCAGCTCCTCCGGCGCCAGCGACCCGGCAGCAGCAGCGCCCTCCCCGCCAACCAGGAGTTCCTCTTCGCCAGGAGCACCTCCAGGTTACAATAACAAGCGACCACGGTATGTAGCCGAGACGAACCTTCTCCCTAGATTATTCCAAACAGTGCGACTCTACCGGTTCCTGGAGAGACATTTTTGGCTACAGCAGCCATTCACGTAGAAGTTGGAGGCTACTCAACATTTTTTATGTAGCACAACTAAAACTTTAGGTATGGTAACCAAATAGCTGGTTATAGCAGCCTGAGTATTAGTCACGAAAATTGAGAATTAGTTGCCACAACACGAGTTTTGGTTGTAGTAGCCAACACTTTAGTTGGTCCATATTTTACTGAATCAATGGGTGCTGTAACCAAACCAGTTCTCTCTGTGTACCGATTTATGATGGAAGGAGGGTCAATGCCTTACTTTTTTGGTTACATCTACCATTGACTTAGTGGAATATGAGCCTACCAAATATTTAGGTAGTACGACCAAAAATTTAGGTATGGTAACCAAATAGTTGGCTATTGCTAAAAATTTAGCATTAGTTGCTACAACACAGGTTTTAGTTGTAGTAGCCGAAACTTTGGTAAGTCCATATTTTACTGAATGAATGGTTGCTGTAACCAAACCATTTTTCTATGTGTGGAGATTGAATTTGGGGGTTTTCGTTAAGTCAGGTGAATGTTGAACATCTGATGGAAGGTGGAAGGTTTTCAGTAAAATCGTACTGCTTTGGAATTTTTCCTCTTTTTTATACCATGTTTGGGACGGCTACTTGTATACAACGCTCTTACGGTACGGTCGAATGAGCGATTCGCGGGGAAAAAATTGAGAATGTGCTGGAAAAAAAGGTAGAAGAAGGAGTAGAATTAAGTTCAAATTGAAATAATTTGTATATTTGAAAATATACAAAATATAGTCAAGTTGGAAAATTAGCTTAAATTAAACTAAAAAAAAATAATTGCAGATGAATTTTTCTGAAAATTCAGAGTATACAAAGAACTAATTGAAAATCACAATTTCAGAATCTAAAGAATGTGAAAAATGAACAAAATTTATATGAAATATAAAAATGATGAAAAAAAATTTATTTTTGTTTAAATATAAAATAAAAATAATAAAATGGAACGTAAAAAAAGAGTAAAATGATAAAAATTGTCAATCACAAAAAAAAAAAGAAAAAAAAATTCACATCAATCTAAAAAAAGTAGGGATTTCAATAAAAAATTCAAACTTGTAAAATTTTCAACAAGTTTAAACTTTAGTTCAAATCATATCCTAATTATGAATAATATACAAAGTTCAAAAAATTTTGAAAACGAGCTTATGAAAATCAAAAACATTCTTGATGATATGTTTTTCCAAAAACTCAAAGAACCCGAAAAACAATTCCGGAATCACAATTTCAGGATCAAAAGAATGTAAAAAGTTCAGAAAACTTTAATAAATTATAGTAATATTAAAGTAAACATTGAATTGTTTGGATATAAAATGAAAATTAATCAAATAACATATGGAAAATAATTGATATCAATAAAATTCGAAATAAACTATAAAAAAAAAAACAGTTTTACAATAAATTCCGAAAAAAGTTAAAATTTCCATATGAAACTCAAACTCGTAAAATTTTCAACAAGTTTAAACTTAATTTTAAATCAGTCCTCAATTATAATTAATATACAAAGTGTAATTAATTTTGAAAACCGGCTTATAAAAGTTTAGAACATAGTTGACAATGAATTTTCAAAAATTCGGAGAGCGCGAAAAACGATTCCAGAGTCACAATTTCAGAAATTCAATAAAATATGTTAATAAAATGAAGTATAAAAAATTAGTACGATGAATTCAATTGGGAATCGACTACAAAAAAAGGTGAAAACAGTTTAAACAACAAATTCCAAACAAAGTTGGAAATTCAATCCTGAATTCAAACTTTTGAAACTAGAACCAAGATAAAAAAATCCACTTTCAAATAAGGCGTGAACTATCGTTTTTTTTATTTTAAAATTTCAAAGAATGCATAAAATGATTTCAAATTCACAATAAATTTCACAAAATCAATAAAATACGATTATAAAGGTGTAATATAAAAAATTAGTAAAATGAATAAAATTCAAAATCAACTAAAAACGAAAAAATAAAAATAGTTTTTATAACAAACTCCAAACAACATTGAGAATTAGATCCTGAATTCAAACTTTCATAATATTTAACAAGTTAAAAAAAAACACTTTTCAATTAGGCCTCGATCATTATTCAATTGTGTTTTTTTTTCAAATATTAAATAAAAAATTATGATTAAACAAAATATAAAAAATTGGTGAAATGAATAAAATTCGACATTAACTACAAAAAAAGTTAAAATAGTTTAAATAATAAATTCCAAGCAAAAATGGAAATTAAATCATAAATTCAAACTTTCGAAATTATTACCAATTTAAAAGAATTAACTTTTTAATTAGTCCTCGATCATTATTAAATTGTGGTTTTTTCACAAATTCAATAAAAAATTATAATAAAATAAAATATGTAAAATAAGTAAAATAAATCAATTTCAAAATTAAATACAAAAAAAAGTTAAATCAGTTTAAATAACGAATTCTGAACAAAGTTGGAAATCCAATCCTGAATTTAAACTTTTGAAATTAGTAACAAAAAAAAAAAAATCCGTTTTTAAATTAGGCCTCGATTACCGTTTTTTTTTTTCAAATATTTAAAGAACGCGAAAAACGATTCCAAATTCACAATTTCACAAATTCAATAAAATATAATAATGAAATCGAATATAAAAAATAAGTAAAATGAATAAAATTCAAAATAAACTACAAAAAAAGGTCAATACAGTTAAATTAACAAATTCCACCCAAATTTGGAAATCCAATCTCAAATTAAAACTTTCAAAATTAAAAGCTAGTTAAAAAAATCCACCTTTAAATTAGGCCTCAATTATTATCGAATCGTCTATTTTTTTTTTTTTCAAAAATTCAAAGCACACGAAAAACAAATCCAGAATCACAATTTCCGAATATAAAGAAAAAAATGTGTTTTCATTTGCTCTGTCGAAAAAAGAAAGAAAAGAAATGGCTCATTCGACCGTAGCACGAAAAAAAAGCCATGTACATTAAAAAAGTGACGCGGTTCCTGCATTTTCCTACCACTGTCCAAGACGTGTATTACGTGCGAGTGTCGTGTTGTTTGTACAAAGAGGAAATAGCAAGTTTTTGCTAATGACTGCGGTAGGCGGGGAGCTTGTTCGCTCCATTTATTTACAACCCTACTCATTTGTAACTTTATAAAAAACCAAAAACAACCTTCAAAACACTTTCTCAACATTCAAAAACATTTTATAAAATAAAAAATTTGGAGGTTTCGAAATGAGGTTTTTATCAAGTTACGATTTAGTACGGTATTTTGCGAAAATAGCACAAATTGTTGAAAGGTACTCGTGTCGCTTGCGCTGTTTTTAATACAAGCTTCCCTTGAAAAATGGAAAAAAAACAGTCCGGCAGATTTCGAATTCCGGGTATTTCCAGCTTGAGAAATTCTCGAGGAGTGTAAAAAAACTCGTGCTACTCACACATGTTATGGAAATCTTAGACTTGAGGTACTTTAGTTTTTGGAAAATTGGAGGCTTTTGTGTTTTTCGTTCGAAACTAGTAAATTTTGGGAAAGTTGAATGGAAAATTTTCGAATGAGTTTAGGCTGAATTTTCCAAAAACTACGTGATTCGCCAAAATGCAATAGTTTTTACATGTCCTGCAACAAAAGTATTGTTAATGAACGTTTTTCGATTCTAGTCGAGCTTCGTATATGAAAAATGTGAAATTGAAGGCAGAGATTTTTATGAATTTGTAGGTTTTTTTCATTGAGTGGGAATTCGAAAAAAATGAAGGGAATTTTTAATGAGGTCTGTTATGTTTTTTATTGCAAAATTGAGGATTGTTTTAAGGTTTTTAAGTTTTTTATTTTTAAGACAATTTTTGCGTTATGCGAGAATTTCAAAATTGTAGAAAAGTTTTTCTGAAAGATCAAATTTTAATGTCACTGAAATAAAAATTACATAAAAAGAGTTCCATTAAATTAAAAATGTAAATTGAAAATGTTAGATTCTGAATTTTAAAATGTGTATAATTTTGAAACTCTGGATCTCATGAAATTGAAAAATTTTTTTAACGAAACTGAATCGTTAAAGAATAAAAATTATAGAATTCTAAATGAAATGTATTTCAGGAATATATGAAATTACTGTATTTTGAGTTGTCTCTACAGTTTAATTGTATTTTTTGGTATTTATATCGATTTCTTGGAATGATATGGTTCACTTTTCAGATTCATAGAATTCGATGCCAAAGTATTAGAATATTCAACGAATTTAAATTTTTGGTATTTTTCTACATTTTTCAATTATTTGCAGTTTGCTATATTGATTTGTAAAATTCTCATTCTAATTGATTTACAGTTTTTTCAAAAACGTTTAAAAAAATCGGATCTATGAAGATTTTGAATTTCTTAAATGTTTTTTTATATTTTTGTAATTTTGAATGTGTTTCAACTATTTTTTCGTTTTTATAGTATCGCTATAAATTTCTTGTGTTCCTTTAGATTTTTGAAAATATTTTTTTTCTTTACAATAGCCTTAAATTGCAAGTTTTTTTTTTTCACATTTGTTCATGATTTGAAAAACTTTCTGGTATTTTCATGAATTTCAATAATTTTCTGTAAATCAAAGAATAAATTGAAGAATAAATTAAATGAATGAATTCAATAAATTGCTAAAATTTCAATTTTTAATTTCCACAATTTGAATTTTCAGTATTTTTATAGATTTTTCATTAATTTGCAGTTTGCTATATAAATATCTAGAACTCTAATTTAAAAAGATTTACAGTTATTTCATAGACGTCTCAGGAAAAGTGGATTTATAAAGATTTTTTTTTAATTTCTGTAATTTTGAATGTGCTTTAACAATTTTTTAAAATTATATAGTATTGCTATAAATTTATTGTATTTCTTTAGATTTTTGAGAACATTTTTTTTTTTTTTTTTTGATGGCTTTGAATTGTAATTTTTTTTTCTGATTTTTTCTGATTTTCAAGAAAATAGCTCTTTATAGAATTCTGTAACTTAGTTTTTTTCCAGAGTTTTTTCATAATTGGAAATACTTTCTGGAATTTTTATTTATTTAAATGATTTACTATGAAGTAAAGAATAAGTTGAAGAATAAATGAAATGAAGAAATTGAATGAATTGCTAGAATGAAAATTTGAAATTTCTAGATTTGGAGTTTTCAGCATTTCCTTATATTTTTAATTAATTTGCAGTTCACTCTATAAATTTCAAGAATTCTAATTTAAATAGATTTACAGTTTTTTCAAAAACGTCTAAGAAAATCAAATCTTGCAAGATTTTGAATAATGTATGGATTTTTTTTTAATTTCTATACTTTTGAAAGTGTTATAACATTTTTTCCTTATTTTATAGAATTGCTATAAATTTCTTGTATTCCTTTAGATTTCAAAAAACATTTTTTTTTCTATTTCGATCGCCTTGAAGTGCAAGATTCTTTTCCGAGTTTTTCAGATTTTTTGAAAAAAAAATCTTCATATAATTCTAATGCTTTCAGTTTTCTTTAAAGTTCCTTCGTGATTTTAATTATTTTCTGGAATTTTCATAAATTTCAATAAATTTCTATGAATCTATGAATGAACAGAATGAATTACTAAAATTCAAATTTAAAATTTCTAGATTTTGCGTTCCAGAGTGAAAAGCTTCTTTCATTTTCAATATTTTTGTGATAACTTGCTTTTTTTTTGTTATCAATCACGAGAAAATAACAATTTCTGAAATCAATTTTTTCTATGTTATCCTAGCCAAACATTTATAATCATAATTCTTCTAAAATGTATGAAAATTAAAATTACGTCGGTAGTAAATTTTTCATCATTTTTACATAATTTAAAAAAAGTAACAGATCTTATGAAAAAAATCTCTAATTTTCCAAATTTCCTGTTTTCCCTAAAAAACAGACAAAAAATAACAGCTTGAAATTGCAAAATCCGAGAAACGTTGGAAGAAAAAAGGCGAGAATAGAATGTAAAGCAGCGAAATGTGATACGATTAGAGAAGGGTGTTCTTAGTAGTGGCCTGTTTAGGTGCTTAGATCAAAACAAGTTGAAAGAGCTGGGAACATTTTGCAGCAGAGGCGTGCCTTCCATGTGTATTTGTTGGCGTTTTCATCGGTGTAGATATTTCAAATATATATAAAGCGGAAAATAAAAGGAACGAGTAAGTAGCTGAAAATAAAAAATACATGGGCAAGTGCCTCTTTTCAGTTTTTAGGTATCCCTCAGTATGTAATAGAACAAATACACGCAACATTTCCCCAAGTTGTTGAGATTACAAACGGAGTTGTTGGTATTTTATAACAACATTTTTTACAATATTTGCGTTTTATTCGTGCAAAGAAAAAGTTTTACGGAAAATTAAGTGAGTAATTTCGTGGGAATCGAAGAAAGTATTGAAAATGCGTAAATTTTAACAGTTTGAACTTGTAAATAATTTTCAAGTCAGCAAAACTATCGAAATATTAGTTTTGATGAATAAAATTTGGAATTGAAAAGTTTACGAATATTGCAAATTTTAATTGTTGAATCATGTTGAACAATGAGAAAATAAAATAGAAGAAAATTGAAAAAATAGTCAATATAGCATATTCTCAAATTCGAGTGATTTGTTTTAATTTTTGAAAAGTGCATTGTCTTTAAAACAGAATATTGTGCTTATGAAAATGAAAAAAATTGGTACAAGAAAAACAAAAAAAGTGTCGAGTATTTTGGAATTTAAAAGATTTAATTTTTTGACTTTTGCTTAAAAAAATTAAATTTTTAAAAAATCTCATAGTTTTCCTAGTTTTATGATAGTTTTTTGATTCGGAAGTAATATTCATTATGATTTAATCCATTGTTGTGCATATAAATAAATTCAGAGTATTTTCAAATTTAGAAGATCAAATTTTTCGATTTTTCAATTTCAACGATAAAGTGTGACTTTTGGGGAAAAAAAATTTGAAAAAATCTTAGTTTTTCCAGTTTTATTATATTTTTTGTAAATGTTAAATAACATTCCTTATTAATAAATTCGTAATTTGAAAAATTCATTGTCATTGAATTTGAATAATTTCAAAGTATTTGTGAATATAGAACAAATTTTTTGACTTTATTATTTTAACGATAAAATGTGACTTTTGCTGAAAAAAGAAAGTTTTTAAAAAATCTCATAGTTTCCAGTTTTATTATAGTTTTTCTATTTGGTTAATAATAATAGATAGTAATGAATTCATTATTAGAAAAATTCATTGTTATTGCACATTATAAAATTCAGAGTATTTTTTAGTAGAAAAGTTCAAACTTTTCCAACTTTTATATTTTAACGATAAAAAATGACTTTTGCTGAAAAAAACAAAATTAGAAAAAAATTTATAGTTTTTTAGTTTTATTATAGTTCTTATAAATCGTGAATAATATTCATTATTATGAAATTCATTATTTGAAAATTCATTATTATTTAATATTCTTATATTCAAAGTATTTTTGAGTTCGAAAAACCAAATTTTTTCAACTTTCATATTTTATATTTTAACGATATAATATGACTTTTGCTGAAAAAAAGGCAAATTTTCACAATATCTCAGTTTTTCTAAATTTGTAAAAGTTTTTACAATTAGTAATAATATTCATTTTAATTGAATTGATTATCTCAAAAATTCGCTGTTATTGCAAATTATCAAATTCAGAGTTCTTTTGAGTTTAAAACATCCAATTTTTTCGACTTTCATATTTTAACTATAAAAGGTGATTTTTGCGAAAAAAAAGAAAATTTAAAATGTTCTCTTTTTTTCCGTAGTTTTTTACAATTTTCATAATTCATGAAATTTATTCTTTTTTTTTTTTAAATCAGGTATAGATAAATAATAATTAAACAATAATTCATTCTCATTGTTATTTATTATTTGTTTCCATAATTAAAAATTAAAACTACAAAAACTATTAAGTCGAAAATACTGCGAAACCTCTAATTTCGAAAGCTAGAACAATTTTTTTACAAGTGAAATTTTCGAAGTTATAAAATCAGAAATAAAATTATCGAAAAAAAAAAATTTTTATCTGAATTGTAAAAGGAAAAACAAAAAAAAAACAGAAAAATGGGAATATAAAATCTAGAATAATTGTCATTTGAAATTTCTAATTTACAGCTTATATAAAGAAACCTGGTTGTCACAAATAAAGCGTTTCTGATTTTGAATAGTTAAAAATCAAAGTACGAAAGAAATTTAAATGAAATATATAGAAATTGAAATTATACAAGTAAAAATGAACAAGTCTGATATTCTCAAATTTTTTATTTTAAAACTCCAGCAAAACTTATATTTTGAAAAATCGCACAAAATTAATGTTTAGACTAACAAAACAAATGTATAATACAAAAACGTAAAGTTCAAAATTCAACAGACTGAATATTTCGAAACTCACACACGAAATCCTCTAAAATTTAATTACACAAATTCTCAAAATAATAAAAAAAAAAATACTTTTCTTACGAAACCTCTTCCATACTTTTTTTCTCGGTAAAAAAAGAATCGAAATTCTCAGAAATGATTTTCTAAAAAATAAATATGATTAAAAGAAAAACATTTCTCTGCATTTCATGTAAAATAATGAGAAAAAAAAAGGAAATATTCACACTGTATTATACTATACCAACAACCTCAAATTCGCGAGCAGCTGCCGCTATATGTAACAATAAAAGCGCAATATATGATGAATTTTACGCGAGCGCAGTCGAGTTATACCTTTAAGAATCCTCCCAAAAACCTTTGTACTACGCAACGTTGTAAAAAATAAAAAATCGAGTGCTCTGTAAATTTATCTTTTTTCTAGAAAATGTGTAGTATTTCGTTTTCGATCGAGTCGGCGAAATAATCGCCAAACGATTTTTAAATAAACGAAACCAAGATTATTGAAAATCGTCAGTTTTTTTGTAACGTCCGATATTTTGTAAATAAACTAGCTTTAGTCTTGCCACTATATATATATATATATATATATAATAAAAAACGGTTGAAAAAGCGTGTACAAAAAGATTCGTGTAATACTCACTCGATGCAAATACTTGAATCGATCTCGACATATATGTATTTTTAAACCCTAATTTTACGAGATTCGTTTTTTTGTTTTGTAAATACGTAAGTCACTTTTTTTAAAGTCGAAATTAAAAAATTTACCCCAAATCGTGATTGTTGGTATAATCTTAGGAAAACGATGACCCGAATGAAAATCGAATTAAATCTCGACACGAACGAAGATAAAATAAACGATAGATTTAAAGAACATATATTTATCCGTGCTGTTTCCGTTATCCAGGAACAATAATCATGTTTGGTGATTTTCAACGCTACTACATTCCATTGCAAAAACGAGTAGTGAAGGACGAAAAAATTTATTGTAGATAGAAACAACGTAACACGTAAGCCTTGGAATAGTATATTTTTTGCAAAACACGCACTAAAAAGGGGCTTCCAGCATTTAAACAAAAACACGCATTAAAGAACAAAAACACGCATTAAAGAACAAAAACACGCATAGAAGTGTCTTTTTAGTGCGTGTATTGCAAAAAGAATTTTTCAACTCAATCGTAGGTTAATTTGCGCATAAAAAACGAATTCATCGACCTGATCTTGTTTGATTTCCGGCGGAAATGGCCGGGGACCGAAAAACGTCAGATTTTGTAAATACTCGATGGCCGATTTCGTTGATTCGCTACGCACTCGTCATTGCTTTGCTCCGTCATCGTGCGAATATATTTATCCTTCCTTTTTTTTTCGTCCCTCAAGTTTCAAACGTTCAAGAAATAAAGGAAAATGATTTTTATTCAATAAACTATTTTATTCAATTTCGTTTATTTTTAAACGTTTGGAACTTGAGGAAGATTTATTTGTCCTTACTCTCCCATTGAATCTGTACAAGTTTTAGATTGAGATATTTTTTTAACTATCATATAAGCGAACGAATAAAAGATGTGCATTCAGGCAAACCTTGGACTGAGTTATTCTAATTTTACGTTCTTAGGCTTTATGATTGTGTACCCATACCGACTCGATCGTTTCATTATTTTTTGTAATACACGTTTACAAAAAAATTTTATATGACTTGTGTGTTTTTTGACCTTTTGTTTTGGGGCTTCGAAAGTTTTTGGGAATTTGGTGGGAATTTGATGCTAAAATATGAGAATCTTGTGGGTATGAATAATTGTAGTAAAAAATCTGGATGATAATGCATGAAAAGAATAATATAGTAAAAACTGTTAAAAATCTGGAAAAGTTCAAAGAAGTATTTTTTCAAGCAAAATTTTAATGATGGATTTTGGCGTGGATAATTTGTTCTTTAAAAAATTGAAAAATAGTGGAAAACTAAGGAAAATGCTGAATCTCTTAGAAACTCATAACATTCAATTTATAAATATGCAAGAAAATTTTTAAAACTATAGAAACTTTGTAGAAATAGAAGTATTGGAATACTATGGAAAATTACTATTTTCGTTTATCTGAATAATTAATTATCATAAATAAAAATTTGAAATAGAAAATAATGTTATTATTATAGATACTGAAAAAATACAAAAAAACTATGAAACATGAAAAATCAATGTATATTCGAATTTCACAAAAATTTATAAGATTGTTATAGAAATCTCTGTAGTGAACAACGAAAATGCAATATATCTGAAATATATTCAAAAATTTTCTCTTAATTCTTATGAAAATCAAAATGACTAAGTATTCATTGATTTAATAGAAAAAATAAAAATATTACATTGTTCAAACAGTTTCACAAAAGTGCTGAAATATTTAGTCTTACGACATTTATCGACATTTTTTCAATCCTTGAAAATTTTGTTCTTTTAATTTAGGGCTTTTGGGCTTCGAAACCAGAGTGTCTACTTGACCTGGACACCGGGAAAAACCGGGAAAAAACCGGGAGTTCGCACAAAGCGGCAAAACCCGGGAAAATTTAGATTTCTAGTGAAAAAAAAAGATAAATTTTTCAATTTCGCGCAAACAGGATTTTTTTCTGCCATATCGGTCGCCGTTGCTTATGAACGCGAAAATTTCTGGGTGAAAACTGACTGGGAGAAAACCGGGAAATGACCGGAAATTTGAAAATAGCCTGTGAAGAGCCGGGTCGTTTCATCGCTCGCACAGACAGGACCAAGAAAAGCAACTGTTTAAATTGGCCCTGAAAACCCCCGTTTGTTGGTGTGGGAAAAAGGGGGAAAGTGTTCCGAATTGTAATAAAACTCGTAACACGTAAAAACAATTATTCTGGTCTATTATGAACTAAATTTCCGTATGATTTAAAAATACATGTTTGATTACAAATACATTACATTTTTCATACTTGCATACAAGGCGCAAGAAAAATAGAAAAATTCTAAAAGCTAAAAACTCCCTACTTTGGCTCCGACAACGATAGTTCCCTCACTGTAGCTACTGAAACCAATCTTTACTATTTGCTTCGCTCGCACATTTCCTTTGCTATTTCCCCTTCTTCCTAAATTATACTTTTCGAACTACGTAATTCATTTTCGTTTATTTCCCGTGAATTTCCCATCGACCTATCTTGAAAATCTATCTAAAATAATTTATACCACACAATCAGATTTCTTATTTCCTCCCTAATTTTCATTACATTCTCCTCAAAGATATATCTAGAATTTCGCACAAAAACTCATTTAAAAAGTTATGGAAAGTATTTACTTGTCGAAATCGGTAAGGGCCGCTCGAATCTTCAGTGTGGGGTTGTCCACATATTACGTCATCACACTTAGGGGGGGCATTGAGTTTGATGACGGATATTGACGTTAGGGGGGTCCAAAGATGATGACGTGACCATAAAAATAGAACTTTTTATCAAAAAGTTTAGGGTACTTTCTTCAAAGTTCGCGCTACTAGTTTTGATTTGATTACGTCAACACTAGGGGGGGGGGGGTTCTACGGAATGATGATGGTTGATGACGTGGAGGGAGGAGGGGATCAAAAATAGGTAAAAAATTGATGACATAATATGTGGACTGCCCCTGTTACGCAGCCGGATTCAGACTCTGTTCTCGCAGCTAGGGCACTGTCACTTTTGGCAGGGAAAATTAAGTCAGCAGTTCAAAGGCACACTAGCAAACGGGGTTCAGGTGAGCGTTCGGGCTAATATGCTATTGAATTAGCTACTTGCGAGCGCTCAGTTTAAGGTACCAGCAACGGGCTCAGATGAGCTGTTGGGCCAATACACAAAAGACTGAGCTCCTTGCTGCTCAAGGGGAGACTGCTGCTGCTAAGGAAATGCAGCTCCTTTTAAGCACTTGCAAGAAGCTCTTGTGGTGGTGGATTTCTTAGAAAGATTTTGCACACGGTTCGAGTTGCACACGGCCCATTATTCGAAGAACTTGATGAGTGACAGGTGTCTTGAATTATGGCGATTTTCTCAGAATAGTATGCAAGTTGCATCCGGTCCACTATTTGAAGAATCAACTCGATCAAGCGGGTGAGTGACAGGATGTCTTCCAAGCATATTTCCGCATATCAGTTCCGCATCCGGTTAAAATAAGTCGCCTTGTAATTTTACCATAAAGAAGAAACTTAAATATTCATTATGGAAATATTGTAAAATATTTGAATTTACAAAACATAGGATTTTAGGTGCATTTCTCAACAGGTGTTTATGAGCGCGTTACTCCGCGGCTTAATAAATTTTACTCGATACAAATTATCGAAACTCTCAACGTGGAATGACTCCATGAATTAAATGTATCTATAAAAGCATTTGAGATGGAATTACTCTAATTTCATGATATTCTCGAAAGCGGGAACGAAAGAAAGGTGGGCGGCCATCATGGTGCGGAAGTGATAAGACGCGAGAGCATGAGCTCCGCGAGCTTTTCGGACTTCACAATTTTTATAAGTTCAGTGTCGCGTTTAGACTCGAAAGAAAAGGTACGTGAGTGTAGTGTAGTTTTTCGTGGTAGGGGGGAGGGGGGGGGGAAGAGCACCTTGCTCTTTACAAGCCGATCGATAGACACCCGAGAAACTCTTCAGAAATTTCTGTAGAATTTATTGGAGTTCCATGTTAAAATTCGAGAATCTAATGGTTAAAAATAATTTTAATGAAAATTCTGAACATAATGCACGAAAAGAAAAATATAAATTAAAATTGTTGAAAATGTACTTCATGAAATTTAGAGAAGTTGAAGGAATTTTTGTTCGAGCAATATTTCAACGTTGGATTTTGCCTTGAATAATTGAATAAAGAAAAAGCTAAGAAATAGTTTTAATATAGCAATTCCTGAGAAAAAAATAAAGAAAATGCTAAATATCTCAATAACTTGGAAATTAAATTCATATCAATGCCAGAAAATTTTTAAAACCATAGAAACTCTAGAGAAAAACAATAGTTATTACATTTCAATGAAAAATTTGTATTTTTATTCATTTGAATGAAAAATCATGATTCATAAAACTTTGAAATTAACAGCGTCGATTTCTATAAAACTTATATACAGTGCGTCCGCCTGGATAGTAAACACTATTTTATTTCCAAGTCCAAGCTTGGACCTAAAAAAAAACAGTGTTCACTATCTAGGCGGACGCACTGTATATAGGAACACAAAGTAATACCGGAAATCTAGAAAAATGGTAAATATTGTTATCATAGATACTGAAAAAAATACACGAAATCCATGTTTTATCAAAAATCGATGTATATTCAAATTTTCCAAATATTTTAAGGATAGCTGTAGAAATCTTTGTGGCGAACTACGAAAATAGAATAAACCTGAATATGCAGTTTTCAAAATTTTCTCTTAATTTTCATACAAATCAAAACTGTTATAGATTCTTAGAAAAAAAATAAAATAAAAAATAAATAGTTCAAACAGTTTCAAATAGTTCCAAACTATCTGGCTATTTACGAATTTCATCCATATTTTTTGAATTTTAAAAGATTTTTCGATTTCTTCTCGAATCATTTAACTTGCATTAGAATTGATTGCATTGATTATAACTCCATGATAAGAAATTGCATCGATTTTTGTTGCATAATAATAATAATTAACATATTATAATTCATTGCGTTGATTTATAATTTCATTTTATTAAGAAGCATGACAATCCATCGCATGATATGCAATTGCATAATATATTCGTTATTATGATTTAAATTGCATAATGTTCATTTAAATTTCAACATATTCCATTAAATAAGTTTTCACGATATATTTATATTGCATTGATATAATAATACAATTTCATTGATTACACTGTGCAACACAAATTTTGATATCGGAATGTGGAAGCGAAAATGAAATCTACGCTGAATTTAAAGATTCACGTTTCTCGGTGTTTTGCTAAATTAGGTCGCACAAACGATTGATTCAACGATTTGTTTCATCTTTTCTCTCTTTTTAGCACATTGCTCGAATAAGTGTGTCTTTCTCGCGCCTCAAAGTTTAAATGGAAAGCTTTATTGACCCAATTTCTTGAAACCCTGAGACACGTGTGTCTTAAAATTAAGTGTATATTACATTTTTGCTTCAATTTTCTGATATCAAAATTTTTGTCTGAAATTCGTCCCACTGTGTTATTATTGCATGTTCTCAATTTGCAATATGACAAATCGCACTGACCATAACTGCATAATATTAATTATCACAATAATAAATTGCATTTTTTTTTGTGTATAATAATAATTTGCAATTATAATGAATTGCATTGATTAGAATCGCATTGATTATGATTCCATGATATAAAATTGCATTGTTTACAATTGCATAATAAAAACTGCATCGATTGTAATTGCATAAGAAGAATTGCATGGATAATAATTGCAAAAACGAACTTTCAATGAAATTTCTCGTTATTGAAAAACATTTTCCAGTGCTGGAATCGATTCGAGCAGCAAAGTCGATTCCATTCGAGACTGAGATGCGCCGTGAACCGCATCTGTATTCAATTCAATAATCTCAGTCACTGGTGTTTTTCTCTCTGGCGTTGTTGGAGTATGATAAACCGAAAACTGATCATTGCGATAAAATGCAATGTTTGACGATAACAAGGATGACGCGACGAGTTACGACATTGCCATCACCGGATATCATCTAATCGAAGAACCGCCAGGCAACAAATTCAACGTTTACACGATCCAAGTGCAGAGCGAAAATGTTCACTTGGTTGAGAGAAGATACAACGAGTTCCACGCATTGCACTGCCTGGTACGAACTTTCACGTCAAACGTTTCAAAACCTTCTGCAGAATTGTTACGAATTAGGTTTTTTGAGCTTGGGGAAAATTTGCGCAAAAATTTTTTGATCACTGGGAGGTTTAAAAAAATAATTAAAAAGTGTTTTTTGATTTATGGTGAGTTTCAGTGGGTAAATTGTCGGAAAAGTGGAATATTGTGTTTTTTATGGTTTGGAGGAACGAGAAAAAAGTTAAAAAAAAAATTTTTTCGAAATAGGGGTTCAGGAAATAGGAAAATTTTTTAGTTTGTTTAGAAGACAGATTTTGAATTTGTGGTGAATGTTTTTGAAAGTGTGATTTTTCGGAATGAGGGTCATTTTGTGAAATTAAATGTATAACGAGATAGTTGAAATGCATGATATGGATTCGTATTGATTAGAGTCACTTATTTGACGCAATGAGATTAATTAGCATTGTTTATAATTGTATCAGTTCGTTTTTGAAGTATTTCTTACGTGATTGTTAGTTTTCAGCGGAAAAAATGTTTTAAAAGTAAAATGATGTGTTTTTCATTGTTTGTGGAACCGAGAAGAATGTTTTTTGAATTAAACAAAAATTTTTTTGAAATAAGGGTTAGGTAAAAAGGAAAATTATTGACTTTGGTTGAATGACAAAGTTTGAATTTCTAGAAAAAGTTTCGAAAATTTTAATTTTACTTGATGAGACTTTATTTTTTTAATGAAAGGTCTCACAAAATTTTTGAAATGCATGATATAAAATTGATATAATTGAAATCGCTTCTTCATTTCAATGAGAATCAATTGCATTGTTTGTAGTTGCTTAATATAAATTTGTTTTTTGATATTTTTTACGTGATTGGAAGTTTTAAGTAGAAAAATTTTCAAAATAATAAAATTGCGTGTTTTTTATAGTGTGCAGAATCGAAAGAGAAATGTTTAAAATTTTATCGAAAATAGGGCTTCAGAGAATAACAAAATTATTGACTTCAGTTCTGTTATAGAGTTTTAATTCTTGAGGAATGTTTCTGAAAGTGTTATTTTTATTAATTGAAACCAATTTTTTATCTTAAATGTCTTCAAAATTATTGAAATAAATGGTATTGAATCACATTTATTGGAATTGCTTATTTAATTCAATCAGACTCAATAGAATTGTTTACAATTGCATGATATAGGTTAGTTTTTTTGAATTTTTAATGTGATTGTAAGTTTTTAGTGAAAAAATTGTTAGAAAAGTAAAAAAACTTGTTTTTTTTTTGTTTGTAGAACCGAAAAAGAAGTTTTTTAATTTTTTTTGAAATAGTGTTTCAGTGAATGGGAAAATTATTGATTTTGGTTGGATGACAGATTTGGAATTTGTGAGAAAGGTTTTTCAAAATGTATTTTTTCTTAATGGTAGTTAATTTTTTTAATTACATGCTTTCCAAGATTGTTGAAATTGATGATATGAAATCGCAATATTTAGAATCGTTTCTTCATTTCAATGAGAATAAATTGCATTGTTAATAATTGTTTAATATAAGTTCGATTTAAAAAATTTTTTTCGTGATTATCAGTTTTCAGTGGAAAAATTGTTAGAACAGCGAGTTATTTGTTTTTTCTTCTTTGTAGAATCAAAAAAGAAATTTTTTGAATTTTTTTAGAAATAGAGCTTCAGTGAATAAATATGATTGACTTCGGTTGGACGACAGAGTTTGAATTTCTGCAAAACGTTCTTGAAAGTTTAAGTTTTATCAATAGAAGTGCATTTTTTAAATCAAAGATCTTACAATATTGTAAAATTGCATGATGTATCAAATTGCATTGATGAAAATAATCGCATTAATTATCATTGCATGATATTTAATTACATAACTATGTTGCATCGAATATAATTGCGTTCATTTAAAATTCATTGATTGAAACTGCATTATATTTAATCGCATAGTATTTAGTTGCATTAAAAAAAATTGCATTATATTAAAATCCATTGATTGCAATTACATTATATTAAATTGCATTCGTTTTAATTGCAAGATTTTGAATTGCATATTGTTAAGTTGCATTGAGTGTGATTGCATTATCTTTAAATGCACTGATTTAAACTGCATAATTTTTAATTGCAATAATTATAATTGCACGATATTTAACTGCATAATATTAAATAGCATTTCTTTGAATTGTATGCTATTTAATTGCATAATATTAAATTGCATCGATTATAATTGCATTATATTTAAATGTATTAATTAAAACTGCATGAATTTCAATTGCATTGATTATAATTGCAAGATATTTAATTTCATAGTAATAAATTGTATTAATTATAATTGCATAATATCAGGTTGCATTGATTCAAAATGCATGATATTCAATTGCATTGATTATAATTGCAAGATATGAGTATGCATTAATTACAATTGCATTGATTACAACATGACATCAAATTGCATTATTTATAATTTTGTTTGTCCACAGTTAAAAAAAGAGTCTGCCGTTGAAAGCCAGACTGTGCCTTTTCCACCAAAACGATTGAGGAACACAGGAAATCCCAAATTTTTGGAAAAACGAAGACTCGCTTTGGAGCAGTATATTCAAACAATGATCAAATTGCCATCGACGAAATTACACGTTCTTAATTTTTTGGGGGTTGATGCAAAACAGGCCAAAGAATCGAATGAAAGGTTCGAAATTTCAACAGTTGGAGACTTTTTTTTCATTTTGAATAATTAAAAATTCATTTATAATAACTCTGATTTTTTTAACACTGAAATTCAATAATATTCAGAAAAATAAAAAAAATACTGTAAAACAATATTTCTTGAAGTAATACTTGAAAGATTGTGAAAATTTGGGTATAGGTATAATTATTTGTGTTTGAATGTATTGTTTTTGCAGTGCAAAAAACAGATCGAAGATTGAGGTGAAACAATCGATCAACGAAAACAGATTGGAGCACCCTCCAGTACTGATATTTCAGTGGGATCCCTGGATGAGAGACCAATTTAACGATGACGAATCATCAAGTCTTCCAGACATCGTGACCAAAGGTGTTTTGACCGCTTTTGAAGTGTTGTAAAACGTTCCAAGTATTACTAAAAACATGCCACATGACTTTGCCAGAAGTTCGTGGAAACCCTGACACACTCCAATAAACATATTTTTTTTAATGATTAAAAAAAGTGTGTGTTTTTTTTCACCAGCCTTGTGAGTGTGCAGTAAAAATTTGTTGGAAAAGTTTTTTTAAGAAATATGTTTTTTCGGGATTTTTTTATTATTTTATTTGTAAAATTGTTGAAATTTGAGTATTGTAGTTGATTTTTGTAGTACTCTTTGAAAATATTTCCAGTAGTTTTCATTTTTTAAAAAAGATTCTATTGATTTTCAGAATTTTAAACTCTAGGATTTTTAAATTTATGAATTTTTCAGCAAATTATGTTGCAAAGTTTTTCAGAATTTATAAATTCCTAACGATTTTTCGGTTATTTTGTGATTTTTAAGTATTTTTGAAGTTTCGATGTTCTAGAATCCGAATTTCGATCGATTTTGAAAAATCGAAAAGATGAAATTTTTCTAAAAATATTTCACTGTTTGGAAACTGTCAACTGTTTCAAAAGTTTCACTAAAAATTGGAGAATTTTACATTTAAAAAATTAATAAAACTTCAAAAGATAATCAAATTATGACTAAATAAAGTGGAAATTCGAATAATTCAATCGGTTTTAAAATCAGAAAATTACAAAACTTCAATTACAGAAGATAATGGATGTGAAAAAAACAATTGTTTTCATTCGGAAAGAAGTCTTTCAACTTGCAATAAAATGTACGTTTTTTAGAATGTTTTATACAGGGGCGGATCCAGAAAATTATTTCGGAGGGGGTTTTCAGAATTTTCATTTTTTGATTGAAAAAAATTAAAAGGTCATGAAACTCTTGAATTTGATTTCTCAAACAACAAAAAATGGGGGGGGGGGGGGGTTCGAACTCCACCAAACCACCCGCTGTATCCGCGCCTGGTTTTATAATATTTTTTTTACGTACAATATTCTCATTGTATCGAATTATTGTTAAAATTCGAGTGTTTTAGTTATTTTTCACATAAATAGTAATAAGTATTTTTCATCTTTGGAAAAATATTTTCACTGTGTATTTGGAATATATTCTTGAGTTTTCATGGATTTCTAGATTGATTTTCAGAATTTCATGCTCTAGGATTTAAAAATTTATGAATTATATCAAGGTCTCGTCCAGATGAAAATTATACTGTAGTCGTGTCTCTGCACATGAATTCCAACAGAATTCAAATCCAGTCAAAAAACAAAAAACCAACATTGGCGATCTTCCGACGCGATCGTCATCTGTCATTGTGTTTCATCAGCCGTCTGGACCGGCAGATCATGCGTTTTTGCAAAATTCTACAACCGCCCCATTGTTAACCCGAACGAATTCGCGGAGGCTGTATTGCTAACATGAAGAAGTGTTCTTATGATATTATAATGAATTCTATTTGAGCAGTTAAAAAGAATTATTCTTGTGTAGCTCGCGGAAGCAGTGCTTTTTCCAGATCCGCTCACTTTAGAATAGCAAATCGCACTTTCAACATCTACAGTATAGTTTCCATCTGGACGAGACCTTGGATATAATTAAGATTGAACTTCATTTTCGTAAGTTGGTTTAATCTTACAATTTTTCAGAAAATTATGTTGCAAAGTTATTTTACGAGTTATGAATTTAAAACGATTTTTTGGTTTCATTAATTTATTGTTAGGTATTTCTGAAAATTTGATGCACTAAATTTCAAATTTCAATCGATTTTGGAAAATCGGAAAAATATAATGTTTCTAAAAATACTTCACTGTCTGAACACTGTTAACTATTTCGAGAGTTTTCTTACAAAATGCGAAAATTTTACGGATAATAAAAATTCAAAATATCAATTAAAATTAGAAAAAAAATTTAATAATGAGTTAATAAAGAATACTTCAATTAATAAATTTGATACATTGAATTTTATAAATAATTGAAAAAAAAAAACCGTAATATTCAGTTCACGAAGAAGAAATTGAAATAATTAAATTGCTTTTAAAATCGAAAAACTTAAAAGACAAAAAAATTGTTTTTGAAAAAAACAATAAATTTAAATTATTTCAAAATTCCAAAAAGTAACTGAAAATTCTTTTACTTCACTAAAATCTCGTTCTTACATATTAAAACTTGCCTAACTCTAAAAATCATCAAACAATACTTTTCGCAAATATAACATGTTTTGTTAAATGTTTTATTCACGATGGTTGTCTCTCTCTTCGTTGTTAATTTCTGTGGTGATTTGCGTGAAAAGCGTGTCCCAATTCCAAACTTCGTCAGGCTCGTTTATCCATTTTTCCGGGTACAATTTTTCAGTGAGAAGCGAAAGATCAACGTCATCCAACATTGCGAATGTTTCTTTTTTCTTAAAATCATTGTCCAATTCTCGAAAAGTTTCCATGCGATTCCGTCGAATCCTAAATTGAAAGAATTTCGGGAATTCGAAGAAAATGAAAATGATTTTATCAATTTTTTTGTATAGTTATTGATTTTTTTCTGAAGCAGATGATGTTTTTGGATTATTTTTCCTTATGCAGAAAATAATGTTAATTATTTTACTCACGTCATCGCTTGAGTTAATTCACTTAGACTGTTCTCTTCGATGATTTCGTCCAAATCAGGAATAATTGGGATTTCTTGAAAAAGAAATCATATTGGAGTTTAAAAAATGTTTTTGGGTTACTGTCTGTAATTTATTTACCTTCTCTTCGATCGATGGATTCTTTTAGTTGATAGCGATCTCTGAAAAAATTGATGTTTTTGTTGAATCATGATTTGAGAATTAATTTTAGGTCAATTGAAATAAAATTGTTTGTATGAAAGTAAATTTTGAATCGCTTTACATAATTATTGACTATCATGTTTTTTGAAAATATTTTGTACTTACGGTTCAATGGAAATCGCTGATGATTTTCGCCTGTAGAGCAAGAATTTAATTATTTATATCATAATTTAAATACTTCAAATTCAAAATTTTAAATGTCAAATATGAAACTTGATAAAAAATATTTACTTTATTTGTAGATAGTAATTCTTCAATATTAAACGGAACTAGAGTAACTGTGATTTTTATCAAAAATCGACAAATTGAAAAAAAAACTCTTTTTTTATGTATTAATTTTAGAAAAATTATATTGAAAAATGACAGTTTTATAAAACAATTTTTTTCGTAATCGATTTTCGTAAATCAAAAGTTTGTTAAGCCTCATTCATTTTTAAAAATTCATCCAAAAATGTAAATGTAAAACTGTTTCTATAAAAAAATCGATTTTTTCAAAAACAGTTCTATAAGACTGACATTATTGAATTAATAGTGTAAAAAAAGGCAAATGAATAACGATCACTAGGAGCCAAGGTTTGAAACTCTTTATTTAATCAATATTTTAGCCACAATTTGGCCCTCATCAGGATTATATCTACGAATTAAAATCCTAATGAGGGCCAAATTGTGGCTGAAATATTGATTAAATAAAGAGGAATTTTGAACCTTGGCCCCGAGTGATCGTTATTTATTTGCCTTTTTTTACACTATGGAAAAAACGGAGCATGGAGAATTTCATTGTTTGAATTATTGAATTAAATTTTTATAAAGATTCGGCCAAGTTTTAGAAAAATCACAGTTACGAGAGAAAGATTATAAAAATTGATAGAAATTATGTTTTCCATAATTTATACTTGACATATCGTTCGATAGAATTTTTTCAAATGTTTTGTTGGTTAAAATTGAAGTAATAAATGACCTAATTGTTTTGTTATTTGATTTTAACGATTTTTAAATATTAAATTCATAAAAAAATAAATCATTTATAATGATTTCACAACTTTTTAGAAAAATTACAGTTCCTTGAAAAATATTATCGAAATTGATAAAACATATTTTCGATGATTCTTACTCGAATCCTTCGTTTGATTTTTTAAAAATATTTTGTTCATTTAAATTCAGGTAAATAAAGACTTAATCATTCTATTATTTGATTTTTTGATTTTTTGAAATTTTGTAAAATCAATGTAGGTATTAAGAGCGAAGTTATTTATGAAGATTTGATGACTTTTCAGAAAAGTCACAGTTACTACTAGGGGAAGATTATTAAAATTGATAAAACATGTTTTCGGTGATTTATACTCCAAATTTCACTCCTGAGAATATTTGTGGATAATTGTTTTGTTAAAATTCAGGTAATTAATGACAAAATAAATTTTATTATTTAATTGTATAATTTGTAAAAATCAATTCATAAAAAAATAAGTTATTCATAAAGATTTCAGGACTTTTGAGAAAAATCACAGTTACTAGGGAAAGATTATTAAAATTAATAAAAAAAACGTTTTCGATTATTTATACTCAAAATTTCACTCAGTAGAATTTTCAAAAATATTTTTTTCGTTAAAATTCAGATAATTAATGACAAAATTAATTTTACTATTTAATTTTATAAATTTTTAATAATCAATTCATAAAAAAATGACTTATACATAAAGAGTTGATGACTTTTCAGAATAATCACAGTTACTAGAGAAAGATGATAAAAATTGATGAAAATCATGCTTTTGATGATTTTTACTTGACATATCCCTCGTTAGAATTTTTCAAATACGTTGTTTGTTAAAATGTAGGTAATTTATGGCCTCATTCATTTTACAAATTTATTTTATAAATTTTTATGAAGCCAATTTATAGAAAAAAAAGTTATGCATAAAGATTTCGCGACTTTTTATAAAAATCACAGTTACTAGAGAAATATCATTCGAATTAATCAAAATTATGTTTTCGATGATTTATACTTAACACATCCCTCGTTATAATTTTTCGAAATATTTTGTTTGTTGAAATTCAGGTAGTTATTGATCTAATAAATTTTAATGATTGATTATACCGATTCTTATAAAATCAATTTATAAAAAACGAAGTCATTTATAAAGATTTATCGACTTTTCAGAAAAATCACTATTACTAGAGAAAGATCATTATAATTAATGAAAATTGTTTTCAATGATTTATACTTGACATCCCTCGTTAGAATTTTTTGAAACATTTCTTTTGTTCAAATTGACGTTGTTTATGACCTGCTTGACTTAAGATCATCGCCCCATCCAGTTTTCCTCGACCGTGGAGGAGCTGTAGGAAAATCCGATGACGACCATGTTCCAGAATTTGGCGAAGATAGTCCATCCAAATTCTCGTCTTCCGTTTTTAACTCTTCTTGATTTATATTTCCCTGTGCATTTCTTCTCCTCCCAAGTTTTGGTAAAAACTGTACAAAGTTTCATGTGAATTTCAAGTAATTAAAACCGATTTCAAAAACCTTATTTTTCGCGTTATCGATGAAAGTTCAATTTTCATAGATTTATAATGATTCTGGAAAATGTTTTAGGAATTTCGCAAATGTTGAATGATTTCTGAAGTTATTTACAAAAATTGTTATGTTTTAAATATCTAACTTTTTTTACCAGTTTTTACAGTATTCCAAACAAATCGATTCTCTGATTCTTATTATAAATTCTTTTACACTATTTGAATCACTTTTATTCACCTTTTTCGAACTTTTTTCCAAATCATTAGCCCAATCCATCATCTTCATGATTGCTGTGTGATTTTTTTATAAATTCCCGAGTTATTTATGAAATTTTACGATATTTTCTGTAAGTTTGTTGTGTCTTGGTGACTATGGAAACGCACTGAACGCCAACGATACACTCACTATTCTCACGAACGAACGGTGAAACTCTTCTTTTTTGATCGCGGAAGACGTTTCAAATAAGGCTGATACTTTTTTTATTAAGGGCCGTATCATTGTTTGGCAGAACCCGCGAAAATATTGAAAACATTGGCAAAAATTTCACAGTTCATTCCTCGGACTTTTTTACTCTTCAAGAGTATTTTTCAACGAGCAGATTTTACGGAAACCATTTTTCAGAACATTTTGAAGCTGAAAAATCATTATAGTATAAAAGATAATTAATTTTACAGTTAATTTAAAAATATTATTGAATGAGAATGAATTTGATTGAATGTATATAATGAGTTTTTCGAAAAAGTGTTTGGGAGAATTAGGAAAATATGAAAATTCAAGAGAAAATTCTAATATGTGAAAATTTTTTCTGTCTTTGATTTAAAGCTAAAATCATTCTAAAAATGCATAATAAAAGTTTTATTATAATTGCAACTGTTATTTTAAAATACAATCAAACCTAAAGAAATTAAAAGTTAAAAAATTTGAGTAAATGCACTAAGTGAGTGTTTCGGAAAAATGATCGTAAACGTTGGAAAAATATGTGAAGCCAAGGAAAAGTTGTAATATGTTACTTTTTTTTCTGTCTTAAAGAGCGTTATTATTCAATTGAAGTGAATTTATATTTATTTCATTATCTTTTCTGTGAAACGATTCTTCAGAAAATTTTGAAACTAAAAAATCATTATACTAAAAAAGATGATAATTTTTATGATAACTTTGAAATACAAATGAATGAGAGTTGATTGGATTTAGCTTATTCAGTAAGTGTTTCGGGAAAATGTTCGGGAACGTTAGGAAAATATGGAAATTGAAGGAAAAATTTAAAAAAGTAACATTTCTTTTGTCTTTGATTTGAAGCTAAAAATCATTACAAAAATTACTTAACATTAATACACGAAAAAACGATTTATTATAATTTTGACTGTTATATTTTAAAATATAATCGAACCTTAATAAATTGAACATTAATAAATTCGATTTTATGCATAAAATGAGTGTTTTGGAAAAACGATTGAAAATGTTGGGAAAATATGGAAATCCAAGTGAAAATTATATAATATAACTTTTTTTTCGTGGTAAAAAGCGAAATTCGATGAGAAATAATTTCTATTATTTCATTTCCTTTTCTGTAAAAAGAATTTTTAAAAAATTTTGAAGCTAAAAAATTGATAAAAAATATCTTGAAACACTCACAAATATATAAAAAAAATGTGTTGTAATTTGAACTGTTATTTAAAAATACACAAAACCGAAATAAGTTTATTTAAATGCATGAAATGTGTTTTTTATTTTCAAAAAATGGTCGGCAAAGTTACAATAATAAAGAAATCCAATTAAAAATAGAAAGTGTTACATATTTTCTGTCGTAAAAACCGAAATTTCATTGGAATTTTGTTGCAAATCTGGAAGATTAAAAAAAAATCTAATATTTCAAGATGTAAGACGTCGAATTTTCAGTCAATTCATTCCACAAAAATAACAAAAAACCAACAAATTTTTTCATCAAATCTCCATTTATTGAAAACAATATAAATAAGTAAGTACCGTTCACACAAGTAATTGCAATAACTCATCATAATAATGACACAATAGTGTAATACTGTTTCGTGGGATTTTTCAAAAAAATCCTCTTTCGTCTTTTTGTCGTTGATATTCCTCATCGTCTGGATTTTGTTCGCAATCGTTGTCGTTGTTTGGTGGTCGCATTTTGTTAAATCTGCAATGAAAAAAAAAATTGTTTACTAAATAATAAAATCATCGTAGTGGTTAAAAAAAAAGTTATTTAGACTAAAAACAGAGTTTTCATTTTATTGATAAACATAAAAATTATGTAAATGTATTTCTGTCAGAAAAGTGAAATTTATAGAGAAGTCAAATGATTATTTTTAAATGTGAAAAAAGTCGGAATATGAAAGAATACCTTGAAAAATCGCCTTTACACAATTGCCACGGTAAAATGTCAATTTTTTCGTGAAGGACCGAGGAAGCTTCGGGACTAACAAAATAAGGAGAACCCGCACCTGAAATACATATAAAATATTTTTCTTAAATAAACAATAATCGAAACATTCTGTCTGATTATTGTTAAATTATTTCTGTAAGTAGATTAATTTGCAATTTATCGATTTCGAAAATAAAATGTTCAATTAATTTTGAAATTAAAGGTAAACATCTTCAGGAAAAATTATTACAATAATAATTATATGCATTGCATAAAATAAATCTTTCAAATTATAATATATTGTTATTTGATTTATATTATTCTATTTTTATCACATATTTTTTCATATTTATATTAATTCATTCAATATACATATACCTAAATAAATTATATAAATTCATATATAATGCATGATAAACAGTGTTAAATAACTGCTTTTTCCAAAAAAATTAACAATTGGTCTTAGAAAATGGGAATGAAATGGTAAATTTACCGGAACCTCGAGTAAGCAATCGTCGGTGTGAGTCGTAGCAACAATGTTGAGCGGCGGCGTTGCCGCTTCCTTGAGCAAGTAATGAGCGGACGCAGTAACTTGCACCTGGCTTGTACACGTCGAGCCTTTGGGACTCGCTGCTTACGTCTCGCCAGCGGAAATGTTTTCCCTGTCTCTCGTCCCAAATTTTGTCGTTGTAGAATATATTGCTCGGGTAACAACATGGACAAGCTGGCAAATGTAATGAAGGGTCTACAACAAGGATATAACAATTTTTTCGTTTATTTTAATTTTTAAACAGAAAAAATATCTTTAGCTCTTTATCTGTGATTTCTTCCCGAAATTAGGATATCATCAATTATTCTCTAGTTAAAAAAAAAGGAATCTTATGGTCAGTCCTATAAGACACTTTTTAGACACTATTTAGACATTTTTAGTCACTATTTAGACGTTTCGTAAACATTTTTACACACTTTTTCAGACATTTTTGGACATTTTTTAGATACTTTTTTAGACATTTTTAGACACTATTTAGACACTTTTTAGATATTTTTAAACATATCCTTATAAAATAACCCTTGAAAGAAAATACGAATGAATTTGGAAATCTACAAATATACAACATATAACGGAATGATTTTTGAAAAAGAAGTCATCGACAAAAATGAGAATAAAAAATCATGAAAATTGATGAACATTATGAAATATCAATCTACCGAGATCTGTTAGTTCTAAAATTTCAAAAGAATTCCGATTTCAGTTAACTTGAAGAAAAACAGCTATTATGGTTTCAGAGAAATTATTATTATCGATGTTTGACAAGCATTGAGCATTAAAAAAATTTGTGAAGTAGTTTTATTTCAGAAACAAATAGAAAAACACTATCATTTACAAAAATGTTGTAAATAGAGAACTCTGGAGTTTTGAATACTATAAATTGAGACAGAAAATTGATAAAAGTACAAAAAAGTATTTTGAATCATAAACAAATTAAAGAAATACTCAAAGTATGAAAATTCCATAAAAAAAACATTCTTTTTGTAAAAAATTTAAGCAAATACGTAAAATCTATAAAATTTGTAATTCTGGCCCATTTAAATAAAGAAAAACATACTTGAAAATTTTCAGAAATATAATAAATCTCTGAAAATACTATAAAATGAAACAAAATAGTAAAGACACTTTCAAAATTACGAGACATTTGTTAGATATTCAAAATATTGTGTTAAAATACAATAAAAATAAAATGAAACGAAATAGGGATAATCATGTTGAAAATCAATGAAGATACAAACATTGAAAATCATTAAAAAAAAAAGATAATGTCACGATAAAAAATAAAATAGTTGAAAATTATTAAAAATTTACTTACTTAAATCTAGAGTTATTCACAAATAGTTTCTTGTTGGTGCTTGAATTCAAAAGAATGATAATCATCAATATTTATCCAAGATAACATAAGAAAAAAATTGAGAAATAGTTCAAACCGAGTGAATGATTAAAAAAAAAACTAGGAATCAAAATATCCTAATATTGTTGATTGTTATATAAATTTCTGAAAAAATAACATCGATACAGATTTTTTCAAAAACTGCCTGAATATTTTGGTTAGGTATTAATTGAAGACTTGCACTTAGAGAATTTTAGAACAGGTTTTATGCTTTAAAAATAATGCAAAAATATTAAAATAATTGAATTTAAAATTGTTTTTTCAACAAACAGATTATAAGTCATTTGTTATTAGCAAATTCAATATTGTTATTATTTTTTAATTATTTTTACATTCAAATTCTGTAAATTTTTATGATTTCGAATCAAATTTAACAAAAAAAAAAGAAAAAAAAATTAGATTGTCAATATCTAAATTTACAATTACATAAGTCATATTTTCTCCTTTCGCAGTTTTTAAAGTTTTTGAGTTTCGGTAATTTCATTAATTATTAATGTAATTACTATTGTATATGAATATCATATGAAAAAATATATATAAATTGATATAAAATATATAATATTATGTTTATTATATTATATTATAGTATATTATATTATTCATTAATTATTATATAAAATATTTTTATATTTATAGTGATTAAATAATAACTAATTTTCTTGATTAGTGATTTTAATCTCAACTGCACATTTCATTGATTTACAATGAGTATCTATCTTTCCATATTTTAAACAAATTCAAGAACTTCGTTACAATTTCCAAATTAATTAATAAATAATCCAAATTTTGCAATTTCCTTACTTAAAAATACAGCATTTAATTTATCTTTGGCATCAAGCCATCTTTGGCAAAAATCGTCTCCTTTGTCCAAGTTGCTTCCATTGCCCTCAGCATTATTTTTCACACTCGTCAACTGATTATTGTCATCATCGACCGAATTGTTGTTCAATGATTGGAACAATTCCGTCATTAAATTCACTAGATTCTCGTGCATTGGGTTGTGGTGGTCCAAATAAATAGAGGACAAGGATTTTTTCAGAGAATCTTCTTCTTCGAACTCTCTGTAATTGTCCATTGTGGATTTTGAAGATACTAGTTCCAAGGTGCTGTCTATGTCGTAACCACCACTTAGCCAACTTCCTGGAAATTTTGTGTTTACATTTTGCAAGACTTGAGACGAGTAAATAGGCAAAGGGGGGGTTTCGGGGCGAAGTCCCTTTCAAAATTCTGTATTTGGAGGATGGAAATTTGTGGAGAAAACTTTAATGGTTTTAGTATGAAATTTTCCGAAGAATAAACATATTTTTGAGTATAATAAAGAAAAAGTGTGTTCGGTGTGATTTTTTTTCCTTAATAAATATTGTTCAATTGAAATTCTGAGTTGGAATAGAAAAATTTGTATTGAAAACTCGGACATAAAAATTTTAAATTGAAAGTAGATTTTCCGTTTTTTAATTCCAAGATTTTATAACTATGAAAGTGTAAAAATTGCGATTATTTTTTACAGTGTATTTACTGCAAATCGATCCAAAAAATATACATAAGTTAGAATTACCTTTCGTAGAAATCGGTGAATAAGGAGAATAGACACTTTTCCCTGAGAAAAAAGCTTCCAAAACATTGAAAAATTCCGATCTCTTTGATTTTCCATTTCCCACAGACGAATCTTGAAGCTCCATAGAAAAATTGTGGGTATTGTCTATTTGTATAAAAGTTGTTGGGGTTGTTGAACTAACGTTACGTGATTTCTTGATGCATTTTTCGCGGTTCTTGCACCGTCTACGGTGACGATGACGCGTGTGTTTTTTCTCCTCGAAAACGAAAGTGTCGTTCAATTCCGGATCTTGCACTTGTCTTCTCGATTTTTTCGATTCAACGCGATTACTCGGAAACGGGATCGGGATTTGCACCAATTGCGGTGAATTCGTGTAACGAGCATTTGAATCGACTTTTTCGGACGATTTTCCATCCTGGAAATCGAATTCCAAAACAAAAAACTAATGCACAATAAATTCCAAGAAATAAATAAAATGTTTTTTTAAATATATATGTTATAACCGGATTTTATCGATTCCTGAATTGAAATATTTGAATTTTCAATGTTTTTTTTTTAGAAATTGTTTTTCGCTAGTGTAGTTTTAAAATTAAACAGACTTCTTTTCTTCATTTTTCAATATTTTTTTTATGGAGAAAATTTTTAAACATGAATAAGAATTGAGAAACATCGAAAAATCTGTGGCCTTTTAATATTTGTATGAATTTGAAGGGATTAGAGACAAAATTCGTGAATATTGTAGGTTGCTAAAAATTCTAGAAATTCCGTGAATCATAGTTATAATACTTATATTTAGTTTCAAAATCATGTAGTTTCAAGTAAAATTATATTTGACATTGAAGATATACAAAAGTTCTTGAAACAATTTTTTTATTTATTGTTAGATTCTGCATTTAGTTTATCGTATCAGATTTGTGGATATAAATTAAACATTTTGTAAGAAAATTTGAAAACTATTATGCAATATGTAATTTCTCTTTTTGAATAATCGAAAAATGATTAATTAGTTGAAAATTCGTCCAAAAATCAGTAGTTTTGGAAAATTTTGATCGATTTTTTAAATTTAATTGGTAATTGAAGTAATAATATATTATATAATTCAAACTTTTTAGAGATTATGGCAGAAATTGATATAAACTCAAAATTACATAAAATGTGAGACGCTCTGTGATAAAAGAATTTATGCAGTATTGCAGATTTGCATAGAATTCGGTGATTTTCATTCTAAATCAAGCAAAATCTAGTAATCTGAAGTGAGAAACGTGTAAGAAATTTTACAGTTTTTAATATTTAACAGTTTTTTTAAATATATAAAAATTGTAGCAGTTTTTCGAACAATTCAGAAGTTAATTAAAAAACTGTCTAAATTATAAAAATTGTAACAAACTAGAAATTTCACTTTCAAACTGCCAATAATTTACACGATATATTAAAATTTTCGAACTTTGGCGGTTACACAACAAATTTTTTTAGAAACTTTTAGCAGTAAATCAAAAATAATTAGAATTTCATAAAATGTGGAATGCTATATGAAATATGCTTATAACTTTTACAGTATTGCAGATTTCTGTACAATTCAGTGAGTTTTTTTCTAAATCGAGAAAAATCCATAGTAATCTAAAGCGAGAAACGCATAAGAAATTATTAAACTAAATATACGATCATAATAAAAATAAATAATATATACTTTGATTATGATAGTAAATATTAAATTATAACATTATACTAAATTAAATTAATTTAAAAAGTCTTTAAACAAATATTTTACAGTTTTTTGAAGTTTATAAAAACTGTGACAGTATTTTCAATAGCTCAAAAGTTTGTTGAAAAACTGTCTAGATTATTAAAATAAAAAAAACCGTAACAAACTAGTAATTTCACTTTTTAACTGCTAATAAGTTCAATTTGCATGATATATTTAACTTTTTGAACTTTCAAGCTTTGAAAACAAATTTTTTTGGAAACTTTTTACTGTAATAAATAAAAAATGAAAAATACATAAAATCTGAAATGCTCTGTTATACATATAACAATAACTTATACAGTATTGCGGTTTCCATAGAATTTGGTGATTTTTCTTCTAAATCAAGCAAATCTTGTAAACTGTAGCGAGAAACGCATTAGGAATTTTACAGTTTTTTAACAGATATTTTACAATTTTTTATAGTTTCTAAAAATTATTACAGGTTCTTCAACAGTTCAGAAGTTAGTGAAAAAACTGTCTAAATTACCGAAATAATAAAAATAATGACGAACTAATTATTTAACCTTTCAAATGCCAATAAGTTTAATTTGCATAATATGATCAATTTTTTTAACTTTCTAGCTTCCAAAATAAATTTTTTCGGAGACTTTTTACGGTAATTAATAAAAAATTAGAAATACATTAAATGTGAAACGCAATGTGATTTACCAATAATTTATACAGCATTTCAGATTTTCATACTATACGATGATTTTCCTTCTAAATCAAGCAAAATTCAGTTATCTAAAGCAAGAAACACATAGAAAATTCTACAGTTTTTGAACAGATATTTTACAGTTTTTTAAAGTTTCTTCAACAGTTCAAAAGTTAGTTGAAAAACTGTATAAATTACCAATATTATGAAAACGGTAACAAACTAGTTGTTTAACTTTTGAATGGCCAATAAGTTAAATTTGCATGATATATTGAACTTTTTGAACATTCACGGTTTGAAAACAAATTTTCTAAGAGATTTTTGGCCGAAATTAATAATAAAATTATAAACGTAAAATATGCAGTATTTTGTAATACACCAATAACTCATACTCTATTGCAAATTTCCATATTCTTCGGTGATTTTTTTTTTCAAATCGAGCAAAATCCAGTGATTTCGAAAGAGAAACGCATCAGAAATTTTACAGTTTTCCAAGATATATGTTACAGTTTTTCAAAGTATCTAAAAATTTTTACAGTTTTTTCAACAGTACTGAAGTTTAGTGAAAAACTGTCAAAATTATGAAAATTATAAAATTGTTAAAAACTAGTAGTTTTTTGAAATTTCAAGCTTCGAAAATTGTCGAAATTGTTAGAAAATAGTTTAGGTTGTAGAAAAATTGTGTAAATCGTTGAAATCTCAAATCTCAAGGCAGCGAAAAATATAGAAATAAATGATACGTAATGTGAAGCATACAGTAAAATACGTTAAATTCATAAAATGACTCTCATTTTTAACGAGTCAAAAAATTACTATTTTAAACATTCATTTAATTTCAATAATTGCTGATTAACAATATAAGTTTCAGTAAGTTCATATTGAAAAATTCATAATCGAAATTTTATACTAACTCAGGTTGAGAGAGTAATTTCATGTCAAATTCATGTTTTTCTTTCTGAATTCCTTTACTGTAATTAAAATAAACAAAAACCCCCAAAAAACCAAAGTATGAAATTCTTAAAAATCTCTGTACAACTCACATTCCGCGACTTTTCCAACTCCGCCCCAAGAGCCCCGAAAATCATCCAAACAACCGCGACCCCATCCAAGATCCTCATATTTCCCGACCGGAAAATCTCAGGAAAATACCTCTCTATTCCTCGCACAAGCGAATCCAAAAAAACCGGCCCAGCAACAAAAATCGTTCATCTCGCGAAAGCCGGAGGTTTTTTTTCGCGCCAACTTCCGGTTTTCCTTTTGTAATTCCACCGCGAGCTCGCGTTCAAAGGCCCCGAGATGATGCACTCTGTACTCTGACCTCACAATCTCTCTTTATCTCACTTTCTCTCTCGTTTTCAAATCGCACTGTCCTCGTTCCTTTGTTCCTTCCACCACAACAACATTTTCTATCCAAGGAAACAACCCTACTCAAAACGTCACGTTACTGTCTTTAAATTTCAGTTAATGTTTGAGTCTTCAAACGCGAAAATTTGAAGTATTATTGAGCTTTTGAGTATATTTTTCGGTTTTGAAAAGGGAAATGACGGTTTTTCGAAAAATATTTCGCGTAGTCGGAGCTCGCGATCGCGATCGCCGCGAAGGTTCGTGCACCTTTGGATGGCGGGACCCGTTTGTTGTTGGTCGCGGCGGCGCTGCCTCTTCTAACCAGGATTTTTTGATGATCGCCGCTCTGCCGCGGGTACCCCGGGGGAGGTGTGGCGAGGGGAGGGGTCCGAAGATGACTATCGAATTCCAGGCATTTCTCTGCGGGTCAAATCGCCGAACGCGTGGTATGGGGGCCGGGGATTTTCTATGGGACGTACACGGGTTTTCGAATGGGAGGAACATCCGTCATCTCAAATCGATAATGGGATTTCGGGAATGATTTCAAAAGATCGTGACGCAGGTTCGGGACTTTTTATTTCTCGGAGTGTATTTTATTCAACGCCACGTGGAAAAGTGGCGTTTTCCACACGCTCAGGAGATGGGAAAATGGGATTTTTAGACGTTGTTGAGTGAAATGTAGTTTTTGATTAGAGTCGAACAATTTTTTTAAGTCTCAGATTCGTTGAAAAAAACTTTTCCACACTAGTGAAGGAATATATTATTCAACGCCGTGTGGAAAAGACCACTTTTCCACACATTTCCAAAACCCAGAAAAACAGTCATTATGTTGAAATGACTCGAAACAAGTTTTGAATGTCATTCACACAAATAATCATTTACTGTTCATAAAAATCAGCGACAACCACAATGCTGAGCGACCATGTCTTCAAAAATTTTTAGTATAACATTCCCAAACTCGTCGTAGTATAGAATAATCATGTTTAGAAGTTTCGTGGGCACGCAGCTGGCTTTTCCGACCATATTTTCCAATTCCATGTCGTGGATTATTCCTTGCATCAGGGCATGGTTCGTCATGCTATCGGATTTTCCAACTGAAATTTGACAAGAGCCTGAACATTGATAGGCAGCGAAGCTTTTTGGCGCAATTATTCTGTCGCTGAGACCCAAAACCGAGAAATCGATGTCGAAATTTCGTCTGCTGCAGGAATTTTCCAAGTTTCTTTTCTTTCGTGATATCGGTTTTTTGGTTTCTGATTCGGTGTCAATTGAAGGTCTGTGGGATTAGAAAAAAAGCTCAAAATTTGAGATAGTTTTGTGGGAATTGGAATAATAATTCAAGAATAGGAAATTTTTTGAATAGGATCAAATTATCAAAGCGCGCAGAAAAAATGTGTGGGAGAGGTTTTTTGGAAAAATCTGTCTTGATACTATTTTTTGGAAATATAATAGAAATGTTAGAAAATGTTAAAAATTTATCATGTGAGAAAACCTTTCAAATTGTGTAGATAATGAAGAAGCATGAAAAATAGATTTAAATCGAGTTCCATATAATTGAATACGCATATGAAGTGGACTAAAAATTTCACAAACTTTTATAACTCCGAAGTTCGTAAAATTACATAATCTTATTACTGAAATCTCAGAAGAAATATATTTTTTTTTAACACTTGAAAAATTTCTGGAATTCCTGTATTTTACGTTATTCACGCAATTTTTTTTGTATTTTTTTTTTTTTTTGTATTTTTATGAATTTCTCAGTATTCTTTGATTCACTTTACGGATTTCTAAAATTTGATGATCTAGAATTCTAATTTCAATAGATTCCCAGTATTTCAAAATTGTATGAAAAAATTGTATCCACCTCCAGATTTTAAATACTTAGTGAAGTATTTCTGTAGTAAATTTAAAGCAATACATTAATAGAGTAAAAGAAATGATAATAATCATAAAAAAAATATATAATATTAATAAAATAAAATATACATATATAAATATAATAATATACAATTACAAGTAGTATATATGTAATAAAAATAATAATAATATATTGATAATAATAAAGTGAAAGTAAATGAAATAGTACATTCAGTAAAGTATTTTATAGATTTCCATATACGTATTTTCAGAAAACAATTGTTTCATGAAATCCTAATACTTTCTTTTTGATATTTTTATAAATATATGTCTAAATTTTTAAAATTGATTCTCCATATTTAAAAATTTCTCAGATTGTCCACGTTACTGTGAATTATTATTTTTTTTATTCATCATGCGGGGTCGCAACAATTTCTCAAATTACTTTTTTCTACATTATCGTAAGAACATTTATAATTACAATTGTAAAAAAAACCAGAGTGGCTGATTTTTTTTTAATTACTGAAATTGAAAATCTTAAATTCTATATAAATTTATAAACTATTTAAAAAGTATTTGTCTAAAACGTCTTTTGGATTTCTTTAAGTACAATTTTTAGCATTTTTACGTGTTACTGTTTTTTCAATTCTTAATTCTATTAAAAATTTCATTTCTCAAAATCATTATTATTGAGTCAACGCCTTATTTTGTAATTTTTATATTTTATTTTAATTGTTCTTTTTTAACTTATTAATCTTGAAAATAATTTTGTATATTTTTCACAGAGAAATTATTACCTGCAGAAAAAATCTGGTACTTTTAACTACGAATTGTAGTAATTTACCCTAAATTACGTTGATGAATTCAATAGTCAATAATTAGTAATAGAGTGAAAAATTGATGTAATAATAGTAATAGTAATATATTTATGATAAAAAGTAATTGTCAATGGAATAGTAAATTTAGTAAAGTATTTCAATAGATTTTAACATACCTTTTTCCATAAAACAGTTGTTTCATAGAATCCCAATACTTTTTTTAAAATTTTTCATAAATTAATCTCTTAATTTATAGAATTTGATGCTTTCGAGTTCAAAGTATCTTAAATTTTCAACGTTCCCCTACATTTTTGGATTTATCATGGGGTCGAAACTATTTATATATAATTCCTTTTATTTACGTTATCGTAGGTAAACATTTATAATTACAATTCTCCAAAACCCAGATTTGCTGTTTTTTTTTTTATGAATTTAGTTTACAATCCTGAATTCTATATAAATTTATACGCTATTAAAAAACTTGATTTCTGCAAATACATTTCCGATCATTTTCACCTATTATAGTTATTTTAATTCTTAATTTCATTCATAACTCATTCTAAAGAATCTTTATCAGTAAGTCAACGCTTGATTTTAACTTTTTTATATTCAATTTTATCTTACTTGTCTTAAAAGTAATATAGTCATTTTTTTCACAGAGAAATTATTGTACACTGCAAAAACAAATCTGGTAATTTCAACAAAAAATTGTAGTAATTCACCCTAAATCACCTTAAACTCGAAGGTTCTCTTTCACGCTTAAGCTCAAGTTGTTTCCGCAAAACTGCTTTTTCATAAATACTCAAAGACCTCAAAACACTAACAATATCCAAATTTGGAGTCACCAATGGCCCATGCAAATTTCTTTCCGACCTGCTCAAAATTGGATAATGCACCACTTTTGAAACATTTTTCGATTTCTCAGCAATACTTCCCATCTGGTTTTTTGTTTTTGGTTTCGTTCTTTTCAATCTTTGGAAAACGTTTTCCCAATTTTGCGAATTTTCCTGGAAAATCGCGTCCTCCAACTGACCTTCAAAATTTGCGTTTTTTCCCTTGAAATCATTGCTCTGTAAAAATTTTGAAGTAAAAACCTGGATATTTGAAAAAAAAGGATGATTTCTTTTCCTACCTTTATTTCTTGACGATCACTGCAAGTCACTCGATGTTTTCTCCTCAAAAGTGATTTCTCCTTATCCGAGTTAAACAAAACAAGTAGTGGTTGTTTATTCGAATTTTCTTCAGAATTTTTTCTTACGTATTTCACAGAAATTTCGTCGCCATTTAGAGTTGTTGCAGTGATTAAAAATCCAAGATTTGTAGTACCATTTATCCAGTCCAAAACTGCTTGTTTTACATTAAAAACCTTTAAAGAACAAAAATATTTTTCATATTTTTTTGATAAATTCTAATAAACTATTTTGAACAAACATCCTTAGGAGTCAATAAATTTTTCGAAAAATGAAGGATGCGTAACATGGATTTTATTAATGTACAATAATAATCGTACAATATTTCCAAACAGTTTTTATACAAACATTTATATACAAATACACGCATTATCATTAATTTACTTGCTTAAACTTAATATTAATGGACGGTATAATTTTGTGGTTCCGGCGAAAGCTGGTAAAAAAGTGAAAATTCCTATATCAACTCTACAAGTGTTATTTACAATATCGCAAGAAAAATATTTCTTCTTTGGGTATATTTCTCAAATGTAAAAAACGCGAGAATGAAGCATTTTTTGCATTGACGATAATTCGAGATTCAAAATTTCATGGATCAATATCAAGCATTGCAAAAACTTTAACACTCATAAAAAATTTTCAAGTTTAAACTATGTTTTGTATGTGAGTTTTTTTTTCATCGCCTGAACAAAGCTAGAATCGTAGCAAAAACAGTTGCAAAGTAGAAGGTGAATTTGTTGTTTAAATTCGAGGCTCCATTGCAACCGTCTCCTGAACAAAAGCATTCTTGCCAGTACACGCCATTTTCGTAAACTCCCCAATTGCAGACTCCTAAAAATTGAAGAAATAAATTATTTACGCAATTGATTGTTGATTGATAGAACATTTTCTAACTGATTTTAGTTGGTAAAATGTGATTTATTGCCATGTAACAAGGGAAATTATTTATTTTTACGAGATTTTGATTGTGAAAGATGGAAATTTGGATTTTGAGTGAAAGTTTTGTTATTGTACTTTGGAATTTGTTTATTTACCAGTCACTCCTGTTGTTGAAACTGAAGCACAGCGACGAATTACTTGTCTCCATCTTCCGTCCCCTGAAAAATGAAAATATTTGAATATAATCACATTTTTTTTTGTATAATCAATAGAAAATCATTGAAATAACTAATGACTACGTTTTAAAATTAACAAAATTATCTCAATCACTATTTTCTAACAATATTTTATTGTGAATATAAATTAAATGAGAAAAATGACTCAAAAATCTCAAAATTATTTACTGAATGATACAGTTGATAAAATAAAATTGTATAATAATGTATGATTTGATTGAATCATAATAAATATTATGTTAAAATTTTTCGATTCTTATAATCAGAAAAACTGTTGTAAGATCTAATTGTTTAATGAGAGGGGATAAAATGTGAATATATTAAGTTGGGGCTTTTCCATTTAAAATTCACATTTGAAAACTTTTATTTCAGTTCTTTCGTAATGAAATAAATTTTCGGAAGATGAAATTCCCTGAATTCCTTTTGAGATGTAAGGTTATGATTTCGAGATTGATTTTTAATATAAAATTTATATGAAATTTCGAATTCTGAAGCATGAAATTCGATGAAAATGTTAATAATTATGCGAGCTGTATAAATACAATAAAAATACAAAAAATACTTCAAGTCTCTGGAATTCGTTCTTCAATGACCTAAAATTTTGAAAATTTATTGAGCGATTTACAAAAATACAATAAATATTCAAAAATTATATGACAAACTCTAAAATTTCATGAATAGACAATAAAACGAAAATTTAGGAATATGTACACAGATGTACTTATACAAATGATAGAAATCTATGAAAATACTGAATAAACTAAACGTTTTATATCTGTATATTCTTTTCTCAGAAATCTATGATAATACCAGGATTTTGAAAAACTCGAATTCCTATAGCATCGAATTCTAGAAATCTATGAATAAATCTCGAAAAATTCTAAGAAATTCCTCAATTCAATCAATAAAATAAAAAAATATGGAAAACACTGAAAGTATTAAAAATGAAAATGAAAAATCTAAGTCCCAGTAACTTAAAAAATAGATAAACTCTGATTTCATGATTGAAACACGTATATGAAAAATTTTAAAAATTATTCACTTATTTCGAAAATTATTGGAACTCAAAAAAATTGGGAAATCCCTATCATGAAATCAAATCATGAAAAATTCAATAAATAAAATAAAAACGAAATTCTTTCAAAGTTTCAATTATTTTATACCTTGAAAACAAAAACTTGCCTAAATCAAAAAGATTTTCAAATTTCTGACTGTCTTCAATCAAAATTCTCTCTCATTCAAAATCCTCGATTTTTTTTACGATAATAGTACATTTAGTTTCTTACTATAAATCTATATAGAAATAATATAACAATATAACAGTATTTTTTATTGAAGATTTTCGACCCTGAAATTATTTTTTAACAAGTTAAATTCACTATCATTTGAATTTCTTTGTTTTTATTTGTATTGACTTCTAGCATTTTTTTGAATTTATTCAACATTGACAAAACCGAAAATATTTTTTGAAATTCAAATACTTTTCTGTTTAATAAATCTTTAAAACTCAATGATGAAAAGTTCAACTTAACAAAATATTCTTATTATTTTTATACATTTCTTTTATTTTTATTAGTCAATAATAGTGAAATTGGTTGTTAAAAAATTTTACTTAAAATTCTCGTTCTTATTCAAAATTTTTACTTTTTTTATGCAACCAGCATATTCAGTTTTCTATCACAAATCTATTTAAGAACAATACAGTAAAAATAATACAGTATTTTTGAAAGAATAATATTTTAATGATTTTTCATTTACCAAAGCTTCAATTTAACTATTTTTATTTCATATACTTTTGGAATTTGTGATTCTTCTTCAATATATATAAAACCGAAATGATTTACTGTAAATTTTATATTCTACTTCATAATTTTCATGATTTTTCGATTTTTTTGGGCAGAAAAAATAAAAATTCATTTTTCGTTTCTTTTTTACAAGCTTTCAATATTCAAATCCATTAACATTTCACAGCGAATTATATTACCATCATATCCTTTTTATGAGATATAGATGAATTCAAATACTAGTGACAAAAATTTTCTGATAAAAATGAAAAGTTATCCAAAACTTATTTATAGTTTTCCGTATTAATTTCTGAAACTCAATGTTGAGAAACTTAACGTTACCGAATGTTTTCAGTATTTTTGTAGATTTCTATGAGTAAATCTAGTTTCTTTCTATGAATTCAGTTTTTCACAAAATTTCATCAAAATTTTCTCTCTTATTTGGAGTTTTTGAGCTGTTTTATTAAATTAGTAAATGTAGTTTTTTAACCACAAATCTATTGAAGAACAGTATAAAAAAAATAACATTATTTTTGAATTATTGACTTTCAATCATATTTCCATGATTTTGGATTCACTATGGCTTAGAATTATTTTTTCATATTTGATATACGTTCAAAATTTTTTATTTTTCTTTATAATAAAACTGATAAGATTTTCTTAAAATTTTACGATTTTCTTGATTTTTATAATTCTTCTATCTTTTGGAGCCTTAAAGAAAACCAAAACTCTTTTTTCATTTATTTATAAATAAATTTCAATCTTCAAATCCATCGATTTCACATAGCAAATTATACTTCTTACATTATATCCTTTTTGAGAGCTATTAATGAATTCGAATACCAATTAGAAAATTATTAGAACATTATCCAAGAACAATTCATGGTTTTCTGTAAAAATGTATAAAACTCAATGCTTTAAAATTCAACGTAATAAAAAATTTTCACTATTTTCATAGACTTCTATCAGTGAAGTTGGTTTCTTTTCAGCGAATTCAGTTTTTCACAAAATTCCCCTTCCTCACATATAAATCCTCGGGGCCCTTGCTGCGTCAACTTGACACAAAAAGTCCCTGGCATGTGGGACTCATCGCTGTTACACTCTATCGGAATATTCCTTTCCCTGTCGAACTCTTCGTAGGCCCCGCAAACGTCCTGTCCTTTTGGGTCCGTAAAACTGCTGCACTGGTGACACCTGATTGCGTCGCAATCTAAAATCCAAATCCAAGAAACAGCAACAATCCCTCACACAACGATTTCCCATTATAAACAAATACTTCAACCATAACTCAGCATCATTTACACACAAAATGCCAATTTATTATGAAAAATCATAACCATTTTTTGGTGTTCGTTAAGCAACTATGAATCATGGTTTCAGTGCTTTGAATTTTGGCTTTTTTGGGAATAGGTTTGTAGTTTGAGAGTTTGTAAACTTACCTGTGACGAAGTATGATAATACTGTGATGAAAAATGTAATTGTTTTTGGGTGAAACATGATGAACACTTGCCTGGCGTCACTTTTGTTGAACTTGGGACTGGTTTAGCAGGGCGTCGCCGCGGTGAACGCAACAGCAACGCCAGTGCTATCCCCTCTTTCAATGGAATCTCGATTACGTTGATTCCAAGTGAAGTTTTCATTCGCGCAGTTCTTGAATCGATTCTTGCGCGGGTAAAATGATTTTCAGGTTTGAAAGTTTGAAAAAAAGTAACAGAATTTTTGGATTTGGGTCGTGCAATTTCGGAGATTGGCATTTTAGATTTTATTTGGGGTTCTGGTGTTTATTGGCTGTGGTTTTATGGTTTAGAGAGGAAGGTTTTCTCGGATTGAGGAATTTTCGAATTTTTGAGTTGAATCAAAATTGAAACTTGGGTTTTTAATTTTGGTAATAGATATTGATATTTTTTAATTACGTAGGTTTATTTTTATGAGTTTTAGGTTACAAAGTTGTAGATTATGGATATTTTTAAGGTATGAGATTCGAAGATTCTGCACCATTTTTTTGAACAGTATATTTATTTTATTCTATTTAGAAATCTTGAAACTTTCAAGTTTTTTCAGTTGTGGAGCTAATATATATTTTTTTTTTTTTTATGGTTATTGATAGGTTTCGATCATAAAATTTTATTTTCATGATTTTCAGGTTCAAAAGTTTGAAAAAAATGACTCTATTCCGAATTTTGGATCGTGATATTTTGGAGATGGAAATTTTATATTTTATTTGGGGTTCTGGAGTTTTTTGGGTGTGATTTTATGGTTCAGAAAGGAGTGTTTTCTTGGTAAGAGGAATTTTTGAATTTTTGAGTTTTGTGAGTTTTTAAGCTTAGATTTTTTATTTTATGTAATGGATATTGATAGATTTTGATTATGCAATTTTATTTTCATGATTTTCAGGTTTAAAAGTTTGAAAAAAGTGACATGATTTTGAGATTTGTATTGTTGAATTTTGGAAATGGGAATTGTATATTTTATTTAGAGTTCTGGAGTTTTTTGGGTGTGATTCTATGATTGAGAAAAAGGGGGTTTCTCTGGATTGAAGAATCTTTGATTTTTCGAGTTTAGTGAAATTTTGCGCTTGGGTTTTTTATTTTGGTAATTGGTATTGATAGATTTTGACTATCGAGTTTTATTCTTATGATTTTCAGGTTACATAGTTGTAGATTATGGATATTTTTTAGGTAAGAAAATTTCAAAGTAAGGATTTTTCATTTATAATGATCAAGTTTAGAAAGCATGCTTTCTAAACTAGGAAAAAATTCTGCAGAATTTTTTCATATTGAAGATTATTTGCATTTTTTAGTATTCCTAATTTACAAGTTCCGTTTTTTAAATTCAGTTTATATTTATTGATATATTTTGAACATTAATTTCATTTTATTATTTTTAGGTTACAGAGTTGTAGATTATAATTTTTTTAAATATAGGGGATCCTAAATTTCGTTTATCTTTGAAAATTCAAGTGCAAGTCTTGAAGAATAAGGCTAGATAATTTACAAATATAGAATTATTTATTCACCATAATGAAGTCTAGAAACCATCATTTGTATACCCTCATTTTTCATCCTCATTTTGAGGAATTTGTAATTTTTCAGTTCTCTCAGTTTTCCAATTAGGATTTTTCATTTTTATATTGTTTATTAATATATTTTGGTCATTGAATTTGATTTTCATAATTTTCAGGTTAGAGGATTGTAGATTTTCATTATTTTTGAGATGTGCCATTAGAGGATTCTAAATTTCGTAAATTTTTTAAAATTCATGTAGAAATCTTGAATTTCCCGATCCGAAAATTTCAAAGTATGGAATTTTTCATTTACAATTATCTGGTTTAGGCAGTACAATTTTTGATTTCGAAGAATGTTTGAAATTTAAAGTTCACATTTTTTATATTATTATTATTAATTGGAATATTTCAATAATGGAATTTTACTTTCACGACTTTTAGATTACAAGTTGTAGATTTTGGTTTTTTTAAAGGATTCTAAATTTTGTTTAACTTCGAGAATTTATGTAAAAAATATCAAATATTAGTTTCGAAAATTCATAAGTATACATTTTTTTTACAATAATCTGGTTAAGAAAGTACATTCTTTTTATCTAAATGAATCTTTGAATTTTCAAGTTTTCCCAGTTGCGGAAATTGAATCCTTTATTTTGTTGATATTTATCACTTATAAAATATAAATGAGTAAAATCCAAGAATAATGATTTTCCAGTATCTTCAAAATTTACAGAAAAATTTTACGTGTTATTTAAATTTGAATTTTTGCTATTTCACAAAAAATGTTCATAATTTGGGAAATCCTAATTCAAGTTGTTTATATAAAAAACTATAAGGTACAAATTGAAAAGTCTTTTGTATTTTAGTGTTTTTATTTTTTACTATTATAATTTCTTTTCTTTAACTAATTGCTACAATTCATGAATTAGGAAAATATGTTAAAGTTTTTATTTTTCTACGATTTCATTCTGAAAGCACAAATTTTTAGAATTTTAGAATTTTCATGTCATGCTATCGATGTAGTTCTCGACATTGCAAATTTTCATTTCTATATTCTTGATTTGTAATTTTTCTATTACATTATTCGATTTCGATGATTTTCAAATCACTCAGTCATTTCACATTTTTAATTGTCAAATTTTCCAAATTGAGATTTTCGATTTCTCATACCTTTCAGAAGTAATATCAAGATGAAAATCATAATTTATTGAAAATCCTCAATCCTGTTACACTAAAAACATAAAAAATTTTGTTCGTATCATTCATTAATTTTTAAATCAAAAAATTTCTAACACAACATATTTTATCACAGTATATTATTTCAGAAATGTGCTGTATTAATTTTTCAAAACGCTTCAAGTCGTAATTTTATTTCAAGTTCAAAAATGAGATTAGTTTTGTAAAAACATAAATTGATTCCTAATTAACATACCTGTATATCAGCACCATAAACTTCGACGTATTGGACATTCAACAGTCTGTGCAAATCAGGTTCATTTAAACTTTTGTTCTCCAGAATTTGGTACACTCTCACCTATTACACAAATATGAATGAACAACAAAACCAATAAGTTAATTAACCTAAAATTTTTTACCAAGTAATTAGGGTTCGAGAGAAATGAAGGATGCATTACAACTTGATTACTTTCTCTGCACAATCGTAATTCTGCTTCCAAAATTATTTCGTTTTTTTCTATCCCTGAGATGTTAAAATTATACACGTTTTCGAAAGGAGTGCCTGAAAAGATAAACAAACAAAAAAGTACATCATAAATACTTCACATACAAATTTTGTAATTAAAAAAAATTCACCTTTTTCGAAAAATCCTCGAACTACAGAAGATTTATGAGCACTTAAAATCACAGTTTCAGGATGTCCAAAAACATTGTGCAATTCCATCAATGTTTTTGTCGCGTTGTACAAAGTCATCATATATTCAGGAGCATTTGGAAGCGTCATCGAATCATTTACCAACTCTCGAATTCCAATGATCTATCAATAAAACACACATTTTAATTTTCCTTTCATTTCCACATTACAAAACTCACTTTTTTCAACTCTTCCAAGGCCCTCAATTGGTTTTCGTTCATCGCAGATAATTTTCCTCCAAAAATCGAACCACCAGAATTTTCTTCGATCACATTGAATGAATTCTTCTCTGCATAATTATCGATAATCACAGTAAGAAAAATCGCGATAAACCCAAACACTTTAGAAAGGATTTCCATTTCCACACTTTTTTTTACTGAAAATCACTGTTTGGTTATTACAACTACTATCACTGATGAAATGATCGTGAGATTGATTTAAGTCGATGTGTTATGATTTGATGTTAAGTTACGTATGAGAAGAATTCGCTGCGTGTTTTACCTTTATTATCTCCTCGCGGAGTCTCAAGATGCGCTTGGGCAAGGTTATTGAATTTTTTTATTCAGGCGAAAATAGCTGATGATAGTCAATTAAATGAATATTTGTTAGAACTTTCAAAAGTTAGTTTTCTAAGGTGATAATGGAATTATGATTGGTGAAAATAATGAGATGTGAAAAAGGATTTATTTCTTGGAATTCTTTGTAACTGAAGAACCTTGTACATTTTTTATATAATCACAGCACGGCAAAAACGGTTCTATTTGTAAAAATAAGCACCAAGAAGTTAAATGATGGTTGATGTAATTTTTTTTTTTTTTTTTTTTTTGAAGGATTTTTTACTGTATTACAATTTTGGTATTTACTGTATTTACTTTGTAGGTATTTTTGAAATGGAAAAAATTATGTTTTATGAATCAGTATAAATTTTAAATGTCAAAAAATGAATTGGAAAAACAGGTTTTGAATTTTGATAAATAATGTTACTTGTGATGCTTGTAATAACGAAACAAATTCCTTTTTGTTTAGAAAAAAACTTGGAATTTCTCAACCAAGAAATACTATTTTCAAATTCGGTTGTTTATTCTAACCAATGAGATTGGATAAATAATATCTGCATTTTAAATGATTAATTAAAAAAATGCCCTTCAGTTAAAATATCAAAACAAAAACCCACAATTCTCAAAAACTAACTTTCTGAATTTCCCCCAACCCCTCCCTTCGAAAATCCACTTGTTTTCCTGTTTCCGTTATTCCGTGAAAATGTCAAATGACGTTTTCGCGTGAGAAAAAGTGCGGAAAACTGATCCCCCGCGTGGTGGCATGAAGCTGGTCTCGTTGTGGTAATTGACTCGTAGAAGTAACGCGCTTCTGCTTTGCGAAGGAAGCCATCAACAGGCCAATTGAGCGCGCGATTATCCGCGATTGTGCGACGGTAGGCGTCGGGACGTTTTTTCCGATTCGTTCACGTACACTCCCCCTGACCTTATCTGCCTCAGAAAACGTTATCATCAAGAAACGCATGATCTTGAAAACGCTCGCTCAAACGAAACCGTGTCATCGTCATTCAATGACAACGAAAACGCGACTTTTTCCATGATTTTGAATCCTACAGGGATTCCAAGGATTCTTTGGTGTCCTTACGAGAGGTTCTGAATTTAGGAAATTGTAAAATTTCTATAAATGATTTAACATTATAAATTTTGTTCAATATTATACCTATAATTTGGATGAAAGTGTGAATAATAATGTATTCATGATGGATAAAAATATAATGGTAGGTATAAATTATAATGTATAATGATTAGATAATAATACGATACAAATTTGGATTATATAATAAAAAATATAAATAATGTAGATTATAGTTGAGAAACTGTAAAAATTATTCGTATTCTTAAAATACTTGTAATAGTTCCGAAAATAATATAAGATTTGTAATATTTATTATTATAACAATAATTATTCACAATTAATTGAGATTATATGATAAATAAAAGAAACAAACTATTTAGATGATAATTAGTAAATTGTAAATATGATCTTAAAAATTGCAATTATTATTGAGGATATTTCATTTCTTTTATTGTGTATCATAATTATATTAAAGATTATATAATGAAAATAAATATTTATGGTAAATGAAAATATGCTCAAATGAATAATAATATATTGTGAAATAGATTATACAAATAATTCAGATACTTGTTAAGAAATTGTGTAATTAATTCGAATTCTTTAAATGGTTGTGAAAACTCTATTAATAACTTGAGATTATTTACTGACATAATTACACATGATAATCTTGATAAGGAATAAAGAAATAATTTTAATATATTTGAATGAGATAATAATAAATAATATCATATTTATGATTTATAATAATATATTATGAAAAATTATTGAACATTATAATCTGATACTTATAAGATAACAGTTAAGATAAAAATACAAAAAATCGAAATCATTGAAGACATAGTTGAGAACTTGTGAAAATAATTCGTCGGATTCAATAAATAATTGTAAAAATTCCAAGAATAATCTTGAATTTTAAATATTCGTCATAATTCTAATAATGATTTGCAGACAACCAAGATTTATATAATAAAAATAAATATTAGACTGAGAGAATTATAAAAATAAAACTGAGATTATAGTTATTACAATATTATAATAAATAAAAATTAATATAGTAATTTTGATTATATAAAAAATAATTGAAATAATTTTCTTTATACTAGGCAAACTGTAAAAATGATTGTAAAAATTTCAATAATTATTGTATAACAATAATTATTTCTTATAAAAATTATAATCATTATAAAGATTATATAACAAATAATAATGTATGCAAATGATATTATAATAAATTTCAATATCTTTATAATAACTAATAATACACTTTGAAAATTATAAATAAGGAAAATTATTCAGATCATAGTTAAGAAATTGTAAATATAATTCAGAATCTATAAATAATTGTAAAAATTCCACAAAGGATTTCAGCTTATTTATTTATAAAAATAAGTATTATTATTACAATACAATAACTTTGAATAATAATTATAAATTGCTATTAAAGAATAATACAATAATATAATAATTTAGATTCTTTTTAAAAAAATAGCAACGCTTTAGATCATAGTTTGAAAATTGTAAAAATATATTTCGAATTCTATGCATGACGGTAAAAATTCTGAATATAATTGTAGGATGTGAATTTTAATTTTTCTTATAAATATGACTCAAATATAATCTGGATTATATAATAAATAAACGGATATTGTAATTAGATAATGATTAGAATAAAATTTAAATTATAGCTTATTATCAGATTACAAAGAACAATAATTGAGATGATAGTATAATGATTATACAGGATGTTTCAGTCATGGCGGATAAAAAAAAACCATGTATTTCTGATGAAATTCTAAGACGATTTTCCTTTTGTCATTTTTTACAAAACTCAAAATTGAAAAATTTATGCAAGTCTGAAAGTTAAACAATAAATGCACTTTTTCGACGAGTAGGGATAAAAACCACGGACCAAACTTTACTCAAATTTTCTACATGTTTTTCTGAGTTGAAAAGTCCCCTGCCACATTGCACGAAACTCAAAATGAAAAAAGATATTCGAGTTTGAAAACTAAGAAATCTGATTGGCTGAAACTTTTCACTCGAATATCTTTTCTGATTTCGAGTTCTGTGAAAAGTGGCAATGGACTTTTCGACTCGGAAAAATATGAAGAAAATTCAGATTAATTTTTGTACGTGGTTTTTTTTTGGTAAGAACTCGTTTATTGTTTAAATTTCAAACTCGAGTAACTTTTTTGATTTTGCGAATTTCCAAAAATGGCAAAGGGAAAATCGTCTTGGAATTTCATGAGGAATACATGGTTTTTTTTTATCCGCCATGACTGAAACACCCTGTATGATAAATAAAAGAAATACTTCAGATCATAAATAAGAGATCGTCGAAATGATTGTAAAATTCCAGAAATACTAAACGATTTTTTTATTTTTATCAATAGATATTATATGATTCAAAAGAGGATTATATAATTTTTAATAATATATTATAATTCGATCATGGTACGATTATAATTGACATTATGGAATACATCATAAAAAATTGGAATTTGAAAATGACAAGTATGTAATTTCAATTGTACTATTCAAAAAATAGTCATAAATTGTAATCATACATATTTCGTAAAAAGAAATTATAAAAAAACTGTCATAAAACTTCATAATGTATTGTATTTACAGAATAATTGAATAAAAGTTGAGATTAGAGTTATTAATAAATTGCGACAGAAAATAATTATTGTAACATCAAAGTTATAGAAGTAATATCGATCATGATTTGAAAATTGGAAAAATATTTCAGATTCTAAAAATAATTGGAAAATCAAATTCAAATTCTAAAAATCAGCGAACAAAAATGTGTAAAAATTTGAAAAATTAACGAATTCAAACATAGTGGAAAATTTTGACGATGGTTATTTGTATATTTCTATTTGTTTCCAAAATTTTACAAATATTTGACTTGGTTATTGTGCAAAATTTTATAATAACATTAAAAATTTCATCCACATATCTTTCAATCATTACTCATTGAATAATTTATTTTAAAAAATAATTTCAAATATTCCTAAATTATATCACTAATAACTGATTTTAGTTTAAAAAAATTATTTAGAAAAATAAAAGGAATTTGAGGTACTTAAAAAAAATTCATTTATTTATCCGAATTCTCCATTGACGATTACACACACGCGCACTCATTAATCTGAATAATCTCTCTTTTTGAACCTCTTCGCGTTCTGAAAAACCACAAATGCAACAAATTAATATAACCTCCGGAATTCGTCACGTTTCGTTGATATACATATCAAATTTACCTGTACTCGCCAAGTTTGAATTTCGACGGCGCGCAATGACTGTAATAAACGCCTGCTATGCAATTCTTGGGATTTTTCTTATTTTGGAAAATACAGGACGTGGAATTTTTCGAGCATGAACCAACGCATCGACCTACATTAATTAACTAAAAAAAAAAAGATTAAATAAAACGAATATAGAAAATATTTGAGTTTGGGAACGACAAAGCTTTCGGAACAATAAAAATTTGAATGTGGATTTATGAATTTTTTGAAAAAATGTACATTTCGAGAATGGACTCTTTTACAATGGTAAAGAAGAATAAAACCATCATAAAATTTGCAAATATAAAAAAGATGATCGAAAAATATAAGAATTTTGAAATCGCAACGAAATATAGAAACTATTTGGATTGAGAAATAACAAAGCTGTTGTGAAAAATGAAAGAAAACATTTGCAAATATGAATAAGTTTTGCAAAATATAGAAGAACTTTGAAATTGCAACAAAATATAGAAAATATTTAAACTGAAGATAATATAGCTGTTAAGAAAAGAATTTGAACTGTTACTTTTCAATTGTCATAAAAAATTTTTTGAAAATTTATCCTTTAAAAGTGTTAACTAAAGATAAAACGAACGGAAAATTTTCAAACATGAAATGAATGTTAAAGAAAAATGAAAGAAATTTGAATTGTATATTGAAGGAATCGTATTGAATTGTACTGAAAGATAACAAAAAACAAAATATATAAGATCTTCAATTGATGAAATAACACAAATTGTTATGAAAAAATATAAATTTCGAAAACAAATATAAAATGAGTGTTGAAGAAATAAAAAAACTTTGACATTGAATTGAATTATTTTAGATTATTCGAGAACCTGGTAGTGTAAAAATTTTCAATTTACTTCTCTCCTTATTCTAGATTTTTAGCAAAAAACAAAAAAAAACAAAAACAAAAAAAATATTTCCACAGTCAGAACTCACTCGAATGACTGGTTTGACGTCACTTGTTTTGATCCTCCCTTTAATTTCAAGCGCGCTGTAATCGAGGATTGTTTCAATATGATCCATTTTGTAACAATCGGAAACGCACCCACATCTTTCTATTATTTGATAGAGCTCATGACCTTTAAAGTAATAGGAATAAATTTTTTTGAATAGGAAAATTGTGTTTATCTAGTTTTTATACCGTTAGGACCGTTCACGATGATTGTGGAATTTTTTACTGGCCGACAGTCGTAATCTGAAATACGAAAAATAGGGATGAATTTTTTTTTCGTACAGTTCAGTGTGATTTTGGAATTGCAGACTGTAAAAATACAACATTGAATTGAATTGTTGTCGTTGTGATTTGTTTTTTAAGCATTGGCAACAGAGGAATTAAAAAAATATATACCAGAAATAAAACTCAAAATCGTGATCTATGTAAGTCAAAATTTAATTTGTTTTGTAATTATTGAAATGATTGGAAAGTTTTACAGTACATTTTTACTGGAAATGCGTTATTTTTATTGCAGAATAGGAAAAATTTTACACTTTTAATTTTCATATTCGAATTCTTAAAGAACATTTTTTTCAAATTCTAGTAATTTATTATAATTTTTGGAAGTTAAATCTTTCAAAAAAAGTTCATGGTTATTACAAATAAGGAAATAATTTCAATATAAAAAAATGAATGAATATAGTTTATTCAATTTTAGAGGATACGTTAGTTGATAATTATTTATTCAAACATCGAAAATTTACGTCAATCATTTTATTATTTTATAGAAATATTTATATTATTATTGGTTATTTCTTATAATTCCTCCAAAATTATTTATTTCTTCTATTATCTTGTGAAATATGTGAGTCAAATTCATTTATTCTACGATTGTTTAAATAAATTGACAGTTTTATAGTGAATTTTGACTGGAAATGTGTAATTTTTTATTGTGGAAACGGAAAAATTTTACAATTTTGATTTTCATATTTGAATTGTTGAAGAATAACATTTTTAAATTCTAGTAATTTATTACAATTTTTGAACGGTGAAATTAAAAAAACAATTTATCGTCTTAACAAAGAGGAAATAATTTTCATATAAAAAAATTATTCAAGGGTCTGTCAAAATTCAAATAATTGATTGTTGGATGATTATTTATTAAAATATCGAAAACTCATATCTATTATTTCATTATTTTATATGAATATTCGATAGTTTCAAACAAGTATTTTATCATTAACAGTTCAATTACATAAGTATTTGATAATTAATTATTTATTTTATAATCGTGATCTATGTAAGTGGAAATTTTATTGGTTTTACGATTGTTTATATGAATGAACAGTTTTACAGGAAATTTTTACTAGACATGTGTAATTTTTATTGTGGAATTGGTAGAATTTATCACTTCTAAATTTCATATTCAAATTTTTGAAGAAAAAAATTTTTTTTAATTCGAGTATTTTATCATAATTTTGAAAAGGTGAATTTAAAAACAAAAAATTCACCGTTATCACAAATGAGAAATGATTTTGATATAAAAAAATCAATGAAAGATATTCTTAAATTGAAAGGATTTATTGGTTAATAATTATGTATTTAAACGATTTATTGTGATGTTTGAGAATAAAAAACTTCCAAGTTGAATTATGAGCATATTTTTTTGTTTGTTTAAAAATTAACTTTGTTCAAATATTCTTACTGCTTTATTTTGTTAAATCAAATATAACATTTGAATATTTATAATAAATTTACGAAAAAATTTAAATGAAAAACTCTGTTATTTTAAAATTTCAAATTTATTGTTATAATTCATTGTAAACTTTGAAGGCTTATATTTGAGCAAGGAAAAGTTTTACAAAATTATGTTTAGACTGAAAAAAGTTTTTTATACCAAAAAATTCTACTCGTTGTTGAAAATTTAGAGGATAAAATATTTGGAATCTGAAAATCAATGTGACATGATTTTCATTTCATTATAAAAAATAATTGATCCCAAGTTTTCAAATTGAAACTCATAAGAAATATTTGCAAATTAAAGTACCATAATAATTCTTGTAAATTGAAATATTTTAAAGAAGTGAATCCATAAGATAGAACAAAAAAGTGATATAACTTGCAATTCAATATAAATAAATACAAACAATTCAGGAATGGTAATGAATAAACTGAACATTTATATATAATTACTGTATTAATATTTTTTTTTTTGAATTATATCTTTAAAAATTTTACGAATACATAATTTTCATGTATTTTATTACGATTAGTCAGAAAAATTATTTGAATATATAGAATTTTAATAGGATATTGGTAAAAATAAACATTTTCAATACAAATTAACAACCTTTATCACAAAATCCCATGCAAATTCCAACATCAATATTCGTCTGAAATGGTGTCCCTTCGTACAGCAAATTGTTGTATGGTTTTCTTTTGCAAGAATGCCCTGGTGAACATTCACAAGTGTCAACTGTCTCAATTACTCGAATACCTTCGATTGTTGATATTCGCTCCTTTTTAGCTGATCTCGCATGGCAGTTTTTGTACTGCGAACATTTCTAAAAAATATGACTTCAAAATATCTAAAATAATAAATAGAAACCAAAAAATGTACACTCTCTAATGTTTATTATCTCATTTACCGATTTAATTTTCAAGATTTCTTTGGGAAACTAAATAGTAATTTTTATAGTGTTAAAAAATTTTTCTTTGCAATAACAAACCTGAACTGCTGGTTTGCTCGAATCACCTGGATCGTTGTAAACTTTCAATGGGCATAATTTTCGACATTGGCCAATATCGACGCTAATTATTTCACCTGATATACCTGCAATAAATTAATAAACAAATTTCTTTTCAAAACTTGAAACATTTCCATATTATTAATCATTTTGGAAAGTAACAAAAAATTTTTATTTACCGTGTCCAACTTTGATGATTTTTTCGTGTCGCGCACAACAATGAAATTGCCTTTTTTGTGGTTGAATTTCGCCCTTCAGAATCCCAGTTTTGTCATTCCCCAAAACTTAATATTTCATAGATGAACAATTGTTTGTAAAAAAAACAGCCAAACACATAATTAGTATAAAAATTTCACTTACCTCTTTTAAAACATCCAAATAAAACCACGACGAAGCTGAAAACCAGAAAAACCTTTTTGCAATCAATTTTCAGAACTTGCATTTTCAAGTTGGTCCAGTTCCAGACGAACGCGAAAATTCATCAAAGTCCCATGATTAAACAATTGATACGAAATTACCACAACGATGAATAATTCAAATAATTTGAGCTTGTTATCAACAAATCAGCTTGGCAACTTGTGAACAACTGAGTACCTCCATCTATTTAATATGTATTACAGACAGAGAAGTCTAGTTAACGATGGACAAAGATAAAAACATCGAACACGATGTTGCCCTTTTGTTTAACGAAAATGTTATCTCGATAAATAATGCATTGTGAATATTTTAATCTAGAATTAATCAACTTGACAGGTTCATTTTGATTTCATAATTAGGGTTTGTCGTGGAAAATATGATTTTACTTGGAATTGGGGAAAATATACAAAACCATTTTTTTAATTTTTAAGAAATGAGAATTTCGAGAATTGTTGTTGCCCTTTTGTTTAACAAAAATGTCGTCTTGATGAATTTATGATTATTATCATTTTATTGAATGATTAATTATAATACATAAAAGATGAATTGTTTGAAAGTTATTTTCATTTAATATTATTATAATTGAATTATTATTTATTATTTTTTATTGTGAACATTTACAGTTAGCATGAATCAAACTGACATGTTCATTTTCATTTTATATTTAATTTTGTCATGGAATAAGATTTTGTTCAAAATTATAAAAAGTAGACAAAACTTTTTTTGTGTTATTTTGATAGGAATAAGAACTTTAAGAAAAATAAAAAATCATTAGTTCAAGTTTAGAAAATAAAAAAAAAACAGTTACATAAGGAAAAATAATAATAAATTATAATATATTGTAAAAGGTTTTGTTTATTAATATATATTAATAATTTTTATGCATGTTTTTTCATATAAAGAAAAATAACAATTGATTTCATTTAATGAAATTATTTAAAATTATTTGTATATATTAACAATTTGACGATTTCATAATTACTATTTCTTGTTATTTAAAATTTTATGTATTTCAATAATAATTTGATGTTGAAATAATAAACAGGTTCAATTAGATTTTTTATTGAACTTTGTTATGGAACAAGATTTTATTGAAAATTAGAATAAATAGACGAATTTTCGTTTTTGTTATTTTGACACATGAACTTTGAGAATATTCAAAAATCATTAGTTCAATATTAGAAAATAAAAAAAAAAAAGTTTTATAAAGGAAAATAATAATAAATTTTTATATTTTGTAAAGGATTTTATTTCATTATATTTATAAACAATTTTTATGCATATTTTTTTTTGTATTTAGTAAAATACTAATTTATTTCATTAAATCGCATTATTTAAAATTATATGTATCTATTTATGATTCGATAATCTCATTATAACTGTTTTTTTTTTTTTTTTTTTATTGTTTTTTTTTTTATTTTTTTTTTTTTTTTTCTGAAAAACGATTATATTTGAATTTATTTCTACATATTTTTAAATTGTCGATAAATCAGTTTGCTACTCTAAGAAAGTTAAAACTCCCAAGAGCTGGCCCCATCGCTGAAATATTTAGGGAAACATCTTTTCGTTCGTGATCGATCTCAGTGGATAAAATGATTCAAAAAATCTGTAATAATGACATTTAAAATTATTTCTCTATTCCTCATCATAAACGTAAACCTTCGATTTACTTTCATTACAAGAAATAATTTCGCATTTTCCGTAACAAAGTTATTCAGTAATTCATTTTAAGAATAAGCACCAAATGTATGACTATTGTTTGACTTATTATATTTATTATTAAAAAAGAACATTGTTGAATTAAAGTAAAAAATGAAGTTAGATTTCAATCACAAAATTGAACCTATAATTTCTTTAATCACAAAATATATAAAAAATGGTATAATACAAAATGTTAGTATAAAAAAAAGAAGATAAAAAACTCTGTACTTTTTTTAACACGATATGGTGAATAGCAAAAAACGAAACTTAAATAAACAAAATAATGAATTTCTCTTCAAAAGCACTTGAAATAATTATGAATTCGTACAAACACTCCAGATAATAATTTTTAAAACAATTTCAAAACATCATTAAATTCTCATAAACATAACAAAATTCAGTAAGAAGACTCAATTGTAAGTAAATTCCCTTGTTTTTAGAAAAACGATCTCAAACTTTTCATACACTTTTCACACTTTGCCCAACCCCATACCCATACCTCCCCAAAACCAAAGGTTTCGCTCCCGCCAAATACGGAATCTGATTATTCTGCATCTCACTAAAATGCGTCGACTCGTAATTATAATTGTTATAAACATTCGGCCGAAAACTTGCAGTTGGCACCCGAACAATTTTGTTAATTGCTGGATTTATCGGCGACCAATTAACCGGAGTTGACAATCCAGGAGAATTTCCATTCCAAACGTAAGGGCGAACAACGTAAATCGGGGATGAAATTTGTGCATTGGCGTAAGGGATGAAATTCTGCTGAGGCGAATTCCCGTAGTTAACGTGATGTTGATTCGGTTGTTGAATTATAGAAGGCGGAACGACGAATTTTGGAGGTGTTGAATATTGAATTTGAGGTGGAAGAATAGAATTAGGGGTTGGAAAAAGGGGAACTTTTATAGGAAGTTGGTTTTGGGGGGTAGGGGGATGAATGTAAGGGTTGGTTGGGGGGATGATTCGGCCTTCGGTGGTGGCGACCAAAATCACCAGGGAAAGGTGTAAGATCTGTGAAAGAAAGAAAATATGTTTGTTTTGAATTTTTCATGTGGAATTCGGAAAGCATTATAGCAAGTCAATGAAAAGAAGTTGTTGTTTTTCTTCTCCTTATTTTTACGTAAATAATACAGCAACAAAAATGAAGGTGAGAAGAAAATTATTAGTTCAATATTATTTGTTCTCGATTAGAAAATGGAAATTGTTGTAATTTTTAGATCTGTAGCGTGAATATTGTGATTTATAGTCATTATAGTTGTTGAAAATCAACTTAACGGATCATTTTAAATAAATAATATGTTTTAATAATGATTGAATCATTTGACAAGAGTCATTTTGAGTTGACACTTTTTAATATGAAATCTCGTACGTCTAAAAGTTATTTGACGATCGTGAAACTTAATTTTAGACTGTGAAAGGTCATTTGATGATTGTTTGAAAAATTCAAAGCCGTTCAAAATTCATTTGGTGATCTTCAAACTGAAACGCAGACCGAAATAGGTTATTTGTCAATTGTATAAAAAATTGAAAGCCGTCAAAAATTCATTTGACAGTCATCAAATTAAATTGATGGCCACCAAATAGTTATTGATGACCTTCAAACTTAATTGTAGACTGCCAAAAGTAATTTGACAATCGTTTACAAAATTCATAACTGTTCAAAATTTATTTAGCGATCTTCTAACTGAATTGTAGACAGCAAGAAGTGATTTTTCTATTGTTTGAAAAATTGGAGGCTGTCAAAAATCAATTTTACAGTCATCAAATTAAGTTGATAACCGTCAAAAAGTCATTGACAATATTTAAATTTCAATTTTCATTGTAGACCGTAAAAAAATTTAAGGATTGTCAAAAAAATTAGAGGCTCTAAAAATATCATTTGGCAGTCATTAAATTAAGTTGACAGCTGTCAAAAAGTCATTGACGATATTCAAATTTAATTGTAGACCGTAAAATCTGATAAATTGATTGTCTGAAAAATTAAAAGCTGTCAAAAACTCATTCGACAGTCATTAAATGAATTTGACGGCTGTCAAAAAGTCCTTGACGATACTCAAACTTAATTGTAGACTGCCAACAGTAATTTGAGAGTTTTTTACAACATTTACATCTGTTCAGAGTTCCTTTGGTGATTGTCGAACCAAATTGATGATTGTAAAAAGTAATTAATTGATGTCTAAATAGTTGGAAGCTGTCAAAAAATAATTTGACAGTCATCAAATAAAGTTGACCACCGTCAGAAAGTCATTGACTATCTTTAAACTTAATTGTTGATCGCAAAAAGTAATTGAACGATTGTCTAAAAAATTAAAAGCTGTCTAAAAATTATTTCGCAGTCATCAAATCAAGTTGACGGCTGTCAAAAAGTCATTGACGATATTCGAACTTAACTGTAGGCTGCCAAAAATAATTTGAAATTTTTTTAAAAAATTGACAGCTATTCAAAATTGGTTTGGTGATTGTCAAATCGAATTGAAGACCGTAAAAAGTAACTTTTTGATTGTTTATAAAACTAAAAGCTGTCTAAAAATCATTCGGCAGTCATAAAATATAGTTGACGGTTGTCAAGAAGTCATTGACGATATTCAAACTTAATTGTACACTGCCAAAAGTAATCTGACGGAGTTTTACAAAATTGACAGCCGTCAAAACTTATTTGTCAATTTTCAAAGTTAATTTTTCACGGCTAAAAATTATTCGATGATCATTCACATAATTCACATCCATCTACATTTCATTTGATGATTGTCATTTTGAGTTGACAGCCGTCCCAAAGTCTTCAAATAATAGCTTAACTAATTGAAAATCTATTTCACTTTTGACGAACGCTCAAACGAAATGATGTCCGTCAAAAAGTTACTTTCCGATTTCCAAACTTAATTGTAGTCCGCGAAAAATAATTTGAATACTGTTGACAATATTCAAACCTGTTAAAAACTCAGTCGACCATCGCCAAACTAAATTGACGATCTTAAACTTCACTTTTGACAATCGTTCAAAAACTAGCACAAACATTCAACAAAATTCAACAATACCATCAATAATTCTTACAGATTTTCCAATCTCGTAACGTCATTTTCAAAATTGACGTTCTTTATAAAACTCAAATCAATGAATTAAATTCAGTAAAATTGACAAGTTATTCCGAAAATCATAAATTCTCGTTTAGCTCAGGTTTCTTGTGAGTCTGAGAAAAGGATTGCAGATTGAGTTACATAGTCATAGATCGAACCCAATTGGCCTTTGGTTAGATAAATATCACGAACGCAAGTTTAATGAATCACTCAGTCGGTTTTCACAATGCACGAAAAACACAAGCACTTGGCGTCGCTTTTGTTCTACCTGAAGCAGTAACATGGCGAAACGTAGGATCTCTTTCAAATGCCCTGTTGATCCTCGTTCCTGAATATATAACCCTCGAGACTTTCCTGCATGCTATGATACCCCACTATTCTATTCTCCTCTAACGATATTTTATCTTCTAACGTGGTAATTTCAAATATCGTTTGAAGCTATCGCTTGTAATTGCGCTCGCATCGATGTAGCGAGCCACTTTTTTCATAATTCATAGTTCAAATGTCACTGGATTCGCAGCTCGAAGTATTTTATGAAAAGTTTCAGGAGTTTTTTGAATATTAAAAAATTAGAATATTAAACATATTATTTTATGGAATCACAAGTATCAAACATCAGAAATTAATGATTATTTAAAATATTTCTGAATATTGAAAAAACAATCACAAAACTTGTCAAATATCGTTATTAAAAAAACTTATGATGCAAAAGATTGAAATGATGAACAGTGAACAAGTTTCTGAAAAATTTATTTTTACAATTTATTGTAGAAATGCTTCATGAAAAGTTTGGGAAATTCGATTCATAAAACCAAAATTCTATTGCTCTTATTCAAACACTTTTATAATTTTTATCGACTCTGTGAATTATTATGAGTAGAAACTTGAAAAAATTATAAAACTTTGTGATCAAAGTGCCGCGCTAATCTCCACCATACAAATAAAATTCTCTGCATTTTTCTTAACATTTTCGTTCCCTTAAAAAACGAAGTATATAATTTTCTCATAACGAAACAATTTCATGCCTCAGGCCAATCGTCAACGATTTCGTACATATCACACGAATATTCCTAATGTTGTTTCTTGTTTACAATAATTTTTAACAGTTCTTTCGCGAAAGTAAAAGCGGTTCACGCTGTGATACACAAATATTCAGAACAAATTACGCAATTGCGAGGTTCGAGAAAAAAAAAAAGAAAAAAATACGTTCGATTTTTCCGATGCAGCGACAGGGAAAGTATTTGTCCTGGGGGTTTTAAACCTTTTGCCTCGAGACCAGTATCGCAATCTTTTAGCGTTACCGATTTTCACGTCAACCTTTGATCTTCTTATTTGTTATTATGCCATTATTCCATATGAAACATTAATGAGGGATTTGTTATTAAAAAAAATTTGAATTATTTTTTGTGTACCAATACATCAATCAATTTTCCATAATATAAAATAATGAAAAATGTACATCACAGTCTAAATTTGTATTTTTTCCCCATTTTTATGATGTTATTTTTTTATCCATTCAATTTTTTCATATTATTTCATATTTCATATTGGAAATAAATGTATAAAATAATATCATAATAATTTTCATGTAAATAATTGCCAAAACAAATCCCCGAAAAACCCCGGAAAATCAATAAATGTTTTTTAATCGTGCAGAAATTTGGTTCACAAGTTAAAAACGCGATTACGAAATTTGCCTTCGCGATATCGAACAAGGTAAGCGTGTAGAATGTTGCGCGAGCGGCGAAGCTGAATACGAGCCCGATGAAAAATGATCTTCCTAACCGTGGTGAAAAAAAGTCGATGCTTGAACTATTACCGAAGTCTAACTGAAACTCTTCCGTCGAGATAGAACCGTGTGAGCGTTATAAGCGAACGTGAAAGTGATTGTCTTGAGATGAACAACAAATATTTGCCTTATCTCAACCGAGATGATAAGGATTACATTTTTATTGCATGTAGACATGCAGGGAGACAGGACTATTTGTTAAGATTTTCATCTACATCATGTTTAGGGTTTGTATGAATGTGCACGGAAAACAATGAAAAAATGCGTGCAAATGTGCAGGAAAATAGCATAAATATTACTTAAAATCAAACAAAATTCAATTGAATGATATGCATGCAGGAAATGATAATTTATTGAAAGGTAATTTTAACTTGTTAGTTACAAAATATTATATGTTGTTTGAAATTTTCAGAAATTCATTGAATTATACAGAATATAAACTGTCAAAAAGTAATTTAAATTAATTAATTATTGATTAAATTCCGAAAATACTGGAAAATACTAGTTCCTAAAATATTATATAAATTTGCAGAAAAACTGTTTTCTAAAAAATCTATTGAGTTGCTCATACTTGATTTAACTTTAAATTCTTAAGTGTTCAATTTTCGAAATCTTTGTAGCAATTTTCGAAAAAACTTTGTGTGCATGCAAATACAAGAAAATCCTGAATAATTCAGGGAATACTGGAAAATTCAGAAATTAATCAAGTCCAGAAAATCTATAAATTCAGTTTTAAAAAAAATTTATTAAGCTACTAAAAGTTTAAAATACAATAAAATCTGCTGCATAAATGTCTGAAAATTCATTAAAACTCTAGAAAATCCTCAACATGCATAAATAATGTTAAAAATAAGAAAACGCGAAACAGAAAATGAAATATGAAAAAAATGTAATCTTACTAAAAACTCATTGTCAAGGTTCATAAAAATATGCATTGGAAATCAATTAAAAAATGCCTGCTAATATGCACCAAAAATTGCACAAATATATCGAAAAATCAAACAAAATATTATTTTATGCATAAAAGAAACACTATTATTTTTGACATCAAATTTGAACTTATCAGTTACAAGAAGTTATAACTTGTTTGAAATTTTAAAAAATTTGTGAAATAGTTTAAAATCTAATATCTACATCATTCAACATACCAAAAATATATACTGGAATCGATCAAAGTGTAACAAAAATGTTCATGATTGAATTATTAAAAATAAAATTCTAGAAATTCTCTAATTGTAAGTACTACTTCACAAAAATTTTGAAAATTTGTGAAGAAGCTGTTTTTTAAAAAATCTGTCAAAATACTCACACTCACTTAAATTTTTAATTATTTAGTATTCAATTCTAGAAAACTTTGTAGAAATTTTCAAATAACTATATAACCATATTATATACCATTATTTATACGCTTATATTCAATATTTAAAATAATTTGTTTGTTTGTTTTTTTTTGTTTCCATAATTAGAATACTTTACAACTTTCTAATACGATTACAAAATGTGAAAAATTAATAGAAAATATATCGAGATAACAAAACGTATTTAAATACATGTTCAAACAAATCATTCCTAAATCTTGCTTCAGAAAATTAACAGCAATACAGAGTTTTCAATTTTTTTCCTCATAAGTGAATAAATTATCCTAAGCAAAACTGATAAACTTATGATTTTGACAATTTCTGAAGTGAATTGTACATTTCATGAGCTTAAATAAATTTTTTTAATAACATTTTCCATGTTTCTAATAAAATCTTTTTATAAATTATTCAAATTTCCAAAAAATATTAATTTTTTTAATTTTTCAAATATTTATTAGATTGAAATAACAAAAGTTTTAACGATTTTAATATTCAAAAAAATAACTTGATTTTTAACATGAGTATTTTTTACATTATTACTTACATTTTCATTATTGCAAAAAAAAAAAGAAAAGTCTCGCAAACTTAATGATTTTTCTACAGTATTTGATATATTTTAATACAATTGCAACTTGTAAATTCTTTTGAAAAAGATGAAAAAATCGTCAATTCTGTTTAAAAGTTAATAAATATTTATTCCAAAGAGTTTAGAATACTACAATTTTTTCACACGATTCCAAAACATAAAAATAAGTTCCTAACACATCGAAATTAATCAACTTAATGAAAATAAATTTTCAAACTAATTATTTTGAAATCTTGTTTCGAAAATAGAAATTCTCTTTTATCCAAAAATTTTTTTCCATCACAAAAACGTCTGATTTTTGTAAATTTGAACATAAACACATATATCAACTGATTTTGAGTTTCGTCTTTTGCTACCCTTTTTTTTCTCAATTCTCTGCAATTTTAAAACTGAGAAATACATTTATAAAGCAAATTCGTTCAAATTTTCTTTTTTCTAATTTTTCAATGCAATGACTTGGGTTTTTCTTTATAAAATAATTAATTTTTTTTTAACCGTCGATGTAATTAGTTTTATGCTGCAAATTAAGACGTTAAACTGAAGGTAATAATTATTGACTTAAATTTTTACATTCTATTACGTGCCGAGTAATTTAATATTTCTTGGGTAATTAACACTCTTGTGCAGATTGCCACTATAAATTTCCTGTGCAGAAACTGAAAGTAAGTTTGCTAAAAAATTTAATGCCAGAATATTTATTAGTTAAGCAATATTATTGAACTTAACCTTTTGCACTATGAAGTTTTCTATGACATATTTATAATTATAAGTTCAAAAACATTTGAACAATTTGAACAATATTTGTTGTAAAAATAATCTTGAAATGTAAAAAAAAAAGTTTTAAATATTTGTCAAATTTTTTTGAGATCATTCTGCAATTTTCAAAGAAATTATAATTGACTATATTTTCATGTTTTGATGTTGATTATTCTTTGGTGTTTTTAAAAAAATTTTACTATTGTTCAGTTGCAAAAGCACCCTAGAAAAAATCTTCCCATTCACTTATCTCGTCAGTTCAACGATCTGAGATGGAATATCAATCAAAAATCAATAAATTCTCCACGCTATTGTTTATGCGATACTTTGTAGAAGCTTCAATCACGATAACGCGTTACCAAGGATAATTTATGCGATAAATGCATGTTTGGTGTCGAAAAAAAATCACTTTTGATAACGATTTTGCTGTTATGAATTATTGCCGCACGCTTCATGGCGCGTTTGGGCGTGAGAAGAACTTAGAAGCCGCTTATTAAACGATTGAACGTGTGCACATTTTTCTAGTATTTCGCATTCGTCTGTTACCAATATGGAAAATTCAATAAATTACAGTTAGCGAGTTATACAACTTTTGTATAACATTTTTTTGCATTTCTAAAAAGAACGAACATCAAGAAACTCCACTTAAATGTCTTTTAAAAGCACCACTTTTTGTGAATGTAATATTATCATTTGCATTTTTTTGTGCTGGAGTTCATTCGAGTTTGCGAGGTCGTTGTTTGAATTTACCGATCTTTATCAGCTTTGCAACATCTCCATTGAGGATGAGCAACGACCTTGACCTTAAGCAGGAACTTGAACGAGGACTCTCATCTTCATTGATGATCCAAAGATACTTACATAACGGAAATATCCTCAGGGTCGTCGTGTCGTCATCTCGTGCATAACGAGACAGTAAAAAGAAAATGTGAAACATTCATCCGGAAATGGATAATTTTTCCATAAAAATTTTATTGTTTTTGAAAGAACACGCACTCAGAAAACTCAAAAACTAATTTACAAATTCTTAAACGAAAAACTTAGCAAATTTATGCAACTGGAAATTTTTTCAAGTCAACGATTTTTTGTCAAAAATTGTCAAAATTATGAGTTTATCAATTTTTTTAAGGATAATTTATTCACTTATCCAGAAAAAAATTGAAAACTTTTCTATTGCTGTAATTTCCAAATTCGAAAAAAATAATCATTTTAAATTCGAATCTTCCTATCAGAACTTTAACTCCCCCCCCCCCCAAATTGCCCTCAATTTCCGTAACTTAGAAAAATAAAACACAACGAATTCCTTTCCAAAAATCACATCTTTACTTCCATCAAAAACCACATTCTACATAATTCCAAATCACACATACGACGAAAAATTCCACAATTTTCAAATACAAAGTCTCCTGTAATACCAACTTATCAAAAAATCACTCCTAAATTTACATAATTTTTCTGCTCTTCCATTTTGACCTTTAGCCCCTAATTCGACCTTGAAAACCGTTTACTCTGCGCATATCCATAACGTCCTAAAACAACTGGTTTATTTCTCGACAAATACGGAACTGGCTCGTTTTCAATTTCATTTTGATGATGAATCACGTCAGGATTTGCGCTCGCTGGTCGAAAACTCGCGCTTGGTACTCGAACAACGTGCGAATGTGGTACCGCCTGATTCATGATCGGAACCCGATTTCCCATGTTTTGTTTCCTCCAAATGTAGGGCTTTACCACGTAAATTGGAGCCTGGGAAATTTGGGAAAATTGCGGTACCGGATTTTGAGGCATGTGAGGTTGGAAAATTGAGTGAGGGTTGAAATAAGGTTTGGCTGGTTGCTGATATATCGATGGTGGAACGACGTATTGAGGAGCATTGGAAGATTGATATGGTTTCACGTAGGAGAATATTTGTTTGTTCATGGGAATACTATGGGGATCTTGGTATATTTTGTTGGTTTCCATGGCGTTTTCCTTGGGGTTTTTGTAGGCGAAGTTGAGCTGGGGTTGGGGCATGAATAAATTTGGGCCTGTTGAGGCGGTTCTCGCGGTGGAAAAGGAGAATAAGATCAGAAGTAGAGGTGGAAACTGAAAAAAAATGAAGGTTTGTTTTTTAGAACTTATTTTATGGGGATTTTTTGGAGTGCATTTTTTTATGGGGTATAGAATTGTGCTATTTAATGTATCTTGTATTTTTAGATTTATGATGAATTTTAATTTAGGAACTGAGACTAAAGAATACTGCAAATTACAAAAATTCTAGTTGTCAGTGTTTATGATAGTTTAATGCAAAAAAGCATTGTTTTTGAAGTTTTGGAATTAAAATGAAAATTGATGAATATTCAAAAAATCGAAATTAAAATTTAAAGAACTTTAATTTCATATTATAACATTATAAGCTTCATTAATGAATTTGAATAAGTAACGAAAATGCAATAAATGAAAATAAATTTAACAATTACAATTTTTTTCATTAATATGTTTTTAACACTTATTTTCAAAACAGCTGTTTTTTTGAAAGTTTGATGAGTCAAGCATTATATGAGTTTTTTGACATATTTCTGATGTATTTCTTTTTTTTTTTTCATTTTGCTTTTCCAGTCGACATTTTGAATAAATTTTGGTTTGATGAATTTTCGTTTGTAATAAATAATGGTTTTCAATTGATTCATTTTTTAAAATTTTGAATTTGTGTGAATCAAAAAAAGGCGAAATTGTTGCATTGATGAATTTAACACGAATCATGAATTATGAGTTTCAAGACATTTTTTGATCTATTTTCTCATTGAATTTTTTGTTTTTTGATTTTTCGGTTAAAATTTATAATTTTTCTTTTTGATGAATTTTTACTTGATGAATTTTGGTTTTTAAATTTTTTTAATATCGATTTTCGATGAATTATTTTGGTTATCAAGTGATTAATTTTCTTGATTTTTGAAGTTATGTGAATCCAATAATTTAAACAATTGTTGCATTGATGAATTTCACACGAGTCATGAATTATGAGTTTCAAGGCTTTTTTTATCTTGTTTTTTTTTTATTTTTTTGTTTTTTACATTTCTAATGACATTTTTCAATTTTGGTTTTTAATAAATTTTGGCATGATGAATTTTGTTTTTAAATTTTTCCATTCATTCTTTGAAATTTTTTTATTCCGATTTTTGAATCATTTTGGTTTTTATAATTTTGATTTGATGAATTTCAGTTTCCAATTGATTAACTTTTTTTGATTTTTGAATTTGTGTGAATCGAAAAATTCTAAAAATTGTTGTATTGACGAATTTTACACGAATCATCAATTATGAGTTTCAAGACATTTTTTTGATCTAGTTTTTTTTTTTATTTTTTTGATGATTTAAATTTTATAATAAAATTTTTTCATTTTGGTTTTTGATGAATTTCAGCTTGATGAAATTTGTTTTTTAACTTTTCGATTCATTACAGAAATTTTTTTCATTCCGATTTTTAATGAACTTTGGTTTTACAAATTTTCATTTGATGAGTTTAGGTTATTAATTGAATAATTTTTTCATTTTTTAATTTTTTTATCTGAAAAATCCCAAAAATCGTTAAATTGATGAATTTTACACGAGCCATGAATAATGAGTTCCAAAACATTTTTTGTGATCTAGTTACTCTTTCAATTTATTTGTTTTTTAATTTTTTCATTCAATTTTTTAATTTTGGTACTTGATGAATTTTGGCTTGATTTATTTTGGTTTTGAATTTTTTGTTTTATTTTTGAAAATGTTTTCATTTTGATTTTCGAAGAATTTCAATTTGATAAATTTTGGTTATCAATTGATTAATTTTTTTGGTTTTTGAATTTGTTTGAATTAAAAAATAACAAAAATCATTGCATTGATGAATTTTACACGAGTCATGAATAATGAGTTTCGACAAATTTTTTTTATTTGTTTTTTTGTTTTTTTGTTTTATTTTTTTGTTTTTTAGTTTTCTTATTTTGGTTTTAGAATAATTTTAACTTGATGAATTGTGTTTCTTAATTTTTCAATTCATTTGAAAAAATATTTTGATTTTGATTTTGGATGAATTTTGGTTCTCAGTTGATTGATTTTTTAGACTTATAAATTTTTGTAAATCTAAAAATCCCAAAAATCGTTATGTTGAAAAATGAGTTCCAAGATATTTTTTAAATCAAGTTTTGAGTTACGATGCATATTTTATGTATTTTTCAATTTTCATGTAAAAAAATTTACAGTGAGCCAAACAAAATTTTTTTTGAAATTTACGTGAAAACTTGAATTTTTTTCATTCGTTCATATCACTGATAAATTGCAGGTTCATAAAATACGAGCAAATTTCGACGATTCGGGAATTTTTACAAGTTTTTGTGGTTCCAACAATTTTTTTTAATTTATTGACAATTTTGAACGTTTTGAAATAGTTTCTGGAAATTCCGACAGTTTGACAGTTTATGTCAGATTTTCAGTTATAAAACATTTAGTTTCTGAATCTTTATTCAAACAAGGAGCAAAAATAGTTTATAATATTGACTTCAAAAAATTATCATCCATCAATAATTTTGTAATTTACTTGAATATTTAAATATTTGTCGATTAGAAGTTCCAAAATTTAAGATTCTGTAAGCAAAAACCGAAATTTTTTTGATTCCATTATCTATGACAAAAAAAACACTTGACTTTTATCAATATCTGTGGGAAAACAATGCTTACAATTCTAAGGAATTTTGAAAAAAATGCGAAATTCGCAATATTTGTTAGAAAAAAAATTATTTTTCAGGCTTTTTCAGGAACGTTTTTAATAATTCAAAAATACTTACATTTTGTAATTGTATTAAGTAGTATTAAAAATGTACAATCTAAATGAATTAACGCATTCCACTTATAAATTTTAACTACACCAATCAATAAATAAACGTATACAAAAATTTTAAATGCATCTTTGAAAATTGTATCAAATTCGGATATTTTCATAACAAAAGTTGAATAAGTCAATGCCAACATTTTTAACTCATTGTACAAAAATTTTTGTTTCATAATCACATTCATTATCATAAAACGAAAAGCTCAAAATTTATAAACCTCATTGAAAAAACATTTGACACTTTTCAATAACACAAAATTATCGAATTCAAATAAAAAAAAATTTTCCAACACAAATCCCGATTTTTCATGTCCCTAATAAATAACACTTTCGAATCCTCGTGTTGAAAAACCACTGCCCAAAAACGCACAAATTACAAACGAAGCCGCAAAAGTGATGAAAAAATCTCAAAAACGCACAATTTCACAGACACTGTCTCGTAATGTACCTTAAATAACATGGCTGATGTAATGTCAACGAAAGTTCTATCTCAAATGCCCTGCAAAATCTAGTCGCAGAATTTATAGAACTCGAGACTTTCTTCTTCGATACCCCCCTTGTATCATGTAACCGCATTTTATCTCACAAGCGGATATTTCGAATATCTTTTGCACTAGCTTCCTCTAGACGATCGCAAGTTAATGTAAAATTATCCAAAAACATTCCGGATAAACAAATTTCTTCCGCCTTGCACAAGAAATGTGAAATGTAAATCAACTGTTCGAAAATTCGAGTCTCCAAATGGTAAAATTTCAAATTTCAGAAATTTGTAATTGAAAAAATTTGGGGATATTTGAACTTTTTGAATGTAAAATGAACTTTTGGAGTATAAAAACAAATTCTTTTCAAACAATTTTCCAAGAACTAATTCTAGTTCTGCAGCCGAAGGCTATATTAGGGAACTGAATTCGCCCGCAGGCTTTTTCGCCAATCAGTTTGCACCCGCGCTTCGATATTCCACTGTTCAACTTTTTTCATTAATTAAAAAAAAGGACGTTAAGTCGACTTCGCCGATCGACGTAACGATATTTAACTGGAATTGCGAAATCTGGAAATCTCGTAAAACAAACGTCTCTGTATGACAGGTTCAGCGACAAGGGAAAGTATTTGTCCTGAGGGCCCAAACTTTTGCAATCACTTACCCATTTTCCTGTCAATTTTTCAATTATCATGTTTATCGTTTCAGAGATTTCACGGGAATCGGGTGATTGGTTATTGAATTTCGAGAAAATTGATTATATTTTCTTGAGGTTTTCTAAGATTATTCGGTATGACAGAGGTGTAGGTAAAAAAAATTGTTGGGAGAAGTTATCGGAGAGAATTTTTATTTATTTTGGGATAATTGAATGAATTGAAATTTTAAATCAATTACTCTTCATTTTTATACTTTATATATTATATTCATTACATTTCATCATTTTCTATTACATTTCTTTCTTCTTTATTTATTTCATTTATGTTTCATACTTTCTACTTTCTTCTGAAAATTATAACACATTATACCAAACATATTTACTCTACAATTTCCATTTTTTTTTCTTTGCTGATTAATTTTCGAAGACGAGTTGTAACCTTGACCATGGACACAAAACATCCTTACCTTCATCTTATACAAGAGGGATATCCCCGAGGTCATCGTTTCATCATTTCTCTTTCAGAATCTCGAACACTCTCCCATGTACCTGAAACTCGTCTTCCGCAGACTTCCACTTACTTTTACGTAAAAGTATCAATTACGAATTTTTCTCTTACTTTCTCTCTCTCTCTCTCTCTCTCTCTCTCTCTCTCTCTCTCTCTCTCTCCCACTCTTTTCCCATCTCACTCTATCACCTTATAAGTCTAATTGCACTCACTTGCAACACTAATGGCTCTCTTCGGAACCCAGGGAACGATTTTTCCATTTATGCAAATTACAAATTTATAGGTCTAATGGGAAATTGAAAGACTGAATGAACGATTTTGGAAACTTGTTGAGGAAGGGGGGGGGGGTTAAGGTGGAAACCTCTACCGAAATTCAATTAAAATTAATTATTGTTCAATAAGTGAAAATTGTATGTTATAAGATTATGCATTGAAAATAAGTGGAAATTATGTTAAAAATTATGTAAATTATTATTAAGTGAGAATTAAAAATCATTTGCTGAAAAATCTAAACGAAGAACTTCGAAGTTTGAAGCATCAATTTTGAAATCGCTAGTAGAAATTTAGGCAAATACTATCACTTCACAAAAATATTAATTTTTTATTTATTTAAATATTATTCACAGAAATACTGGATATCTGTAAAAATACTAATAATCCATAAAATAATTTAAAAAAGCTTGAATACAATAAATTTAAATATAGATATAAAAAATAATTTTTAAAAAAACATCATTTTATATTAAGATTTTCAGTACTTTTTCTTGTAGTTTTTTGTAGTTATGGAATTTGAAGAATAACATGGTATTTTTATGGTTTTTTGTTCAAATTTCTAGCAGTATATAATATAACCTATTTAAAAACTTCAAAAAGTAAAAAAAAAGACTATAACTATTTATACTTATAATAAATATTGTAATAAAACAAAAGTTAAAAATAAATCCTGATGATATAAAAATTGCATCACTGTTTTGTTTTATCAATTTACACAATATGGCAAATTTTTTGCATATGTTAAAATATAAATAAACGTTTTAAAAATCATTTCTAAAATATGTAAAAAAAATGCAAAATAAAGTGAGGACATTCAAGACATTTTTTTTTTTTTGCAAAATACATCGTGATTTTATTACTCCATGAAACAACAATGGATTGTGTGATCAACTAGGTGAAAGTATCTTCTGGCACTGAGCGCTTAATTAGAAATGGCAAATCCAATGTCACTGGCTCGCGTTATTCCAAGCACTTGTCGAATGTTACTCAATTTTTCAAAAAGTGTATGAAATGCTGCTCACGAACAAATGTTAAGTAATTTTCAGACTCGCGTATTCATAATATTAAGCTTAACAAATGAATAAGCCCGAACTAAAAAAAAATCGAATATACTCACAAATGTTAAAGTGCTCTCCAAATCTGAATCAGTTAAATACGACAGATTTAATTTTAAAAAATGTGGTAACAGTGAGTCAGTGAAATTTAACAGGAAAAATCAGTTAAATAGACAAAAAAATTTGGCAGAACTGCATCTCAAAAATTTGACAGAATTTTTTGTCATGTATATAGATAACATTTGTTGCCCTTGAAAAGTAAATCTTTTAGAGTTGAAAATAATTTTATTAAAATATGAAAAAATTTTTATTTTTTTAATACTAGAAGCAAATTTTTGTAATTTTCGCATGATTACTGTTTACTGACTTGAAAAAAGTTTCAATTTATTTATTATATAAATTTTTTTGTTTTCAAATAGTTACACTACTGTCTAGATATTTATAGTTAAAGCATTTTCAGATATTTTTCATGAACGATATAGTTTGTCAAATCTAAAATATTTGTTAAGAGCTAATAAAAAACTAAATAATGATAGATTCAATAAAGGAAAAAACAATCAAAAGTTGGGAAAGATTCAGTTGATTTAGTCAAAAATCAGGTATAATCTTAGAATAGAAAATCATTTCTTCATTAATTTATAAATTGATTATCTAATTAATTTAAGAATTCATGAAATATATTGAAATGTGATTGAAAATTCAACTATTATACATTTTAAACAAGACATTATTAAACACAAAAAATTTAATTTTTTTCTGGTCAATTTGTTTTTGATTATCGAAAGATTAATGTTTTCTCGAAAATGATTTTGATTCATTATTTCATTCACGAATCGATTTTCTAAAATTTATTCATTGTTTCATTTTTTAGCGTGAGTTCATAAATTCCAGAAGAAGTAACTTAAATATTTATTGTACAATCAGACGTGAAAAAATGACTGTAATTATTAAGTCAACATTTTTTCCATTATTTCCCACATTTTCATTATTGCAAAGAAATTTTTCGTATACTTGATGATCTTTCTAGAATTATTGATGAATGTGAATATATTTGTAAACAATATATTATTTACAATTCTATACAATTTCAATTTGTGAATTGTTTGGAATAACATAAAAAAATCGTTAGTCATGTTTAATATGGGAAAAAAATTTTTTTGTGAGTTTCCATGACTAAAATATCTAACAACTTTTTTACACGATTATAAAATGTGTAAAATTAATTCAAAATACATCGAAATTGCAAAAAGTATTCGAAATACATTTTCAAACTTATCATTACGATATTTGACTTTGGAAAACAAACAGCAATATGAAATTTTCAATTTTGTTCTAAATATATAAATGAATTATCCTGAACAAAACTGATAAACTTTTCATAACATGTTCTATATTTTATTTAAATAATTGAAATTTTCAACAAATATTTTTTTTAAGTTTTCAAATATTTATGAAATTGAAAAAACGAACAATTTTCAAATTTTTTTTTACTTCTATAGATCACATGAATTTATTGCAATAAAAAATGTCTTTGAGAAAATTGATTTAATATCGGAAGTAAAAAAATTACTGTTTTTTTCACATCAATATTTTTTTCATTATTTCTTACATTTTCATATTTCAGAGAAATTTTCCGCATACTTTATGATTCTTCTAGAGTGTCTCATAAATTTTAATACTATTGCAACTTGTGACTTATTTTGAATAACATGAAAAAATTGTCAATCTTTTTTAAAAGTGAATGAATGTTTAATTCGATGAGTTTTGATGACTGCAATTTTTTTACATTATTTCAAAATGTGAAAAAAAATTCAAAATACATCGCAATTACTAAACGTAATAAAAATAAATTTTCCAATTAATTATTTCGAAATCTTGCTTCGGTTAATTGATAGCAATATGGAATTTTTAATTTTTTTCTTAATAAGTGAATACATTATTTAAAATAAAACCAATAAACTTATGATTTTAGCAATTTATCATTTAAATTCTAAATTCATGAGTATAAATAAAATTTTTCATAACATATTCCATGTTTCAATAAAATCTTTGTACGAATAGTTGAAATTTTAAACAATAATTTTTTGAGGTTCTTGAGTATTTCATTAATTCAAAAAACAAAAAATTTATGTAATTTTTCATTATTTGTATAGATCACATGAATGTTATGCATTCGAAAAAATCTTTAAGAAAATTGAAATACTATCGGAAATTAGTTTAATATTTTTTTATTATTCCTTACATTTTCATATTGCAAAAAATTTTTTCGCATACTTAATGATTTTTCTAGAGTATATAATAACATTCAATAAAATTGCAATTTGTAAAATTTTTTGAATATCATAAAACATGACAAAATGTAAAAAATGATTTCAAAATACATCGAAATCACTAAACGTAATAAAAACTAATCATCCCAAAATCTTCCTTAAAAAATAGAAATTCTCTTCATTCCTAAATTTTCATAGATAAAAAGCTCTTGAAATTCTACTCACGAAGTGAAACAAATGCATAGAATCTCCGTATAAATCACGTCCTAGACGAATCGAGCCCATACTAAACGCGCCGAGTTTCGATGTTTCCTAACATCGTAAATTCGATTACGTTTTTTCCACGCCGTTCATTTGTATTTTCCCATCAAATCGCTATTTCCATCGTTTTTCGTAATTCTTCATTTCTGCGGGTCCGCATTTTTGCACTCGAAACACAACCAATTTTCACTCGCTGATGAATTAGTATAAGCGCGCTTTTAATGACGCCAATTGCGAAACGCTGCCTTTGATGGAAGTATTATCCAACATAATGCGCCAAGATTACGTATCTAGATAAATAACTCCCAATTAGCGTTCGATCATTAAATTCGTTTCGTGCTTTCTTTTCGGGCGTTGAACATTTCTTGCAGCGAGGAATTTGGAAATGAAAAAATAATCACTGATTTACTCATGTTTTACAGGTCAAACTACTGATTCAACAGAAAACAAATGTTGTTCGTTTCGAGAACAAGGATTGAAATGACGTTGGACATTTTGAACGTAGTTGGGGTAGAATGTTAAAATACGAGCAACATTTGTTTTCGTGTCGCGTTTTGCAGCGAGCATCGATATGAAGAAATGGATAAGTTGGTACATGACACATGGCTGCGAGGAGGTCACAGGTATTGTCGCCATCGTTGAGTGGGGACCACTAGGCCCCAAACAATCAGCGCATCCTAAGTATAAAAGCTTAGGTCCCATTTCCCCGAAGCATCAGTTCTTTCTTGGTGATCATTTTGTGAATAGAGACATGTCTTGCAAGGTATTTAATCTTTTTTTCAGACTGGAATTTCATTTTCATTTTGATCTATTTCATAACATGTTTCAGTTATTTATTATGATTTGGACGTTATAATATTCAACTGCTAGCGATAAATTTACCAATATTTAAATAGCAACGAATTTTTGTTGAAAAGCATAGATTGAGTTAGAACTCCTCAAACGGGCCACAAAATAAATTGGATTTTCACCAAACGTACGTTTTTCACTAGTATTTAGTCTCAAAGGAAAGTGTGGAAAAGAAAATTTGAAGGAAATTTCTTTTCCTCAATTTATAAACAGTTGAAGTTTTCGGTAACTTTTTTTTTTAATTTTTGTTCTCAGTGACTACTTATCCAATAATTTTTATAATTTACTAAAAATTATAAGTAGTTTTGATTTATGAAGTATTGAGTTTCAGAAAGGTGAATAGAAATTGATGATATTAGGAAAAATTCCGAGTTGTGCAGATAATGAGAAAATATGGAGAATTGTGAAGGTTTTTGAAAAATACAAAATTTTAAGCTAAGCACTTGGAAATTGTAAAAAAAGTTTCATTTTTTTGAACATGTGAATTGATTTGAAACTCAAGAATTCGTGAGATTGAAAAATGTTACGACTAAAACTAAATCGTCAAAGATTCAGAATCAAAAAATTTTGAAAAGAAATATTTCTTTCAAGAAAATTGTTACTGTTATAGACCATGTTTTTTCCTTTTTCGTTTTTTTTTTTGCATTCATGGAATTTTCATTAATTTCTTGTATTCTTATATGTATATCCATGCTTATTTTAGAATATTTCAAAAATTCCCAGAAATTGCAAATTTTCTCTTTACCATATTATTTTGTCGTATTTTGGGTACCTATTTGAATAAATTTCTTGAAATTATATGATTTTTCCACAGATTTCTAGAATTCGTTGTTAAAGTATTTTAATTACTAACGATTTTGAAATTCTAGTATTTTCAAAGATTTATAATTAATTTGTAGATTTTTATATAGATTTTTCGTATTCCATGCTCTAGATTTCTAATTTCCATAGACTTTTTAGTTTTTTGAAAGGGTCTGGTAAAATCAAGTTTATGTATATTTTAAATATTTTAAAATTTTTCATATTTCCATATTTTATGTAGTGTTTACAAGATTTTAAAGCGATTAATAATATTTTTATTGATTTCTAGTATTTTTATATACTATATTTTTATTGTATTTTATTTTGATGCTTTGTATTATAGTATTTTTTGTTATTTATTTGTTTGTTCATTGTATTTATTGTGTTTTTTGTATTTATTTGCATTTTCATAACTATTTCGGATTTTCTGTAATCATTTGTGTTGTTTGTATTTATTGTATTACATTCATAATATTTTTAATTATTTTTTCTATTCGTATTTATTGATTTTTGTATGCTTCTTTAGAATTTGATCGTCCAGAAGTTTAAGTTTCATAGATTGCTTGTATTTATTCAGATTTTCCAAAAAACAGTTTTTCATAGAATTCTGATATTTAAAGCATTTCTTGAGAGTTTGTTTATGATTTGAAGTACTGAATTATTTTTTTATAAATTTCTGTCTAAATTTTTATAATTTGAAGCTTCCAAAAAAAGCTTTTTATCATACATTCTATATTTTCTTAAATTCTGGATCATTTTTTATTAGTCACAGCGTTGAAAAAATTTTCCAACTCAATTTTTCCAACGTTATTCTAGCTGCAAATTCATAATTTTCATTCTTCAGAAGCCAGGATTGCTTTTTCTTTAATTAGTGAAATAAAGAATCTTGAATTTCATTTTAATCTACGAAGTAACACAAACAATTTCTACGTTCACTAGATTTCATTTAGAAATTTTAAATTAATTTCATCTAATTTCATTATTTGTATCCTATTTTTCGAAAATCACATCATTTTCAGAAATCATTAATATAATGTCAACGCAAAACTTTGTTCTCTCAAATTCAGATTATTTTAATCATTTTCATAATTTTTTTCATCCAAATTCACATTTGTTTTGAGATCATCTTCCTTTGAATAACTATATGTGAAAGTAACTGCAATTCAGAATGAATATTATATATGAATATAATCAATATATATAATATGATCAAAAATTGTAATAATATACTATGTATGGTTCAATACATTATATAATATAATGTATAAATAATACAATATGTTCAATTCGGAAATTCTTCCAGATTTTTTTCTTATTGGCGACGGCGATGATCGCCCGAGCAGCGATTCTCCCCGTGGTCCCAGTGAAAAACGCCATCCCCAGTTACAGTTTCGGATACGATATCCAAGATTCGATAACCGGGGACTCTAAGGCCCAATACGAAACGAGAAATGGTCCAATCGTCCAAGGCAGTTACAGTCTCATCGATCCAGACAACACCAGAAGAACCGTCCATTACACTGCCGATGATTTGGGTGGTTTTCGGGCGGTAGTTTTGCGAGAACCCATCGCCTTGGCTCCTAAGGCCCCTTTGCTAACGACCTTCCCTATTGCGTAAGTTAGTGAATTTTAATTTTTCAGTTATTGAACAAAGCCAGTTATTGGAAAATATTGAAGAAAAAATTAAAAAATAATTATTTTAATTTATAATTATCGTGATGTTAAGAGGAGGGGGGGGGGGGTTCGGGGGCGGAGTCCCATATAGAGATCAAATGTGCAAATGGAAAAATGAACTTCTAACTAGAAGGAAAATTTGATGACTGCAGTTTTTATTTATTTGTTAGTTATTTATTATTGAGTGAGTTGATTTATATATATAAATATATATTTATTAATTATTTCGTAAAAGAATTGTTGGGAGTGCAATATCTGATGGTATTGAATGTCGTGTTACGAAAAAGGCCGACGGCGCAAGGCCCCGAAGGGTCCCCAAAAGTGCCGAGCACGGGGCCTGACTCGGACGTGGAAGTGGTGGACCTCAGTGCGGAGACCCTGGCGAAATCGAGCAACGGCCGGTTCGAGGCCGAAGGTTACTCGGACGAAAATCCGGGGAAAGCGCAGTACAAGGCGGTCCCGGCGCCCAGTTCACCTGCGACAAAGACCGCCAGAGTCGTTCAAAGAATCGTTGCGGCACCGATCTCGTCTCTGAATTACCCCGCGACTGCGGCCTACACTGTCTACAGGTCACCGCTCGCTTACGCCGTGCAGCCTGATCAAGGACTTACCTACACGGTTTCCCTTCAGGGCTGAGAACTTTTTCTTCTTTTCCTTGCATCGACTTTTGCGTTCACTGCGTGGGAAAAAAAGGATTTTGCTGGTGGAGAAAATGGTTTTTATTGGACAGTAAAGTGGAAAAGGATAGTTTTCTATGCAGTTCTTTCAATTGCATTTTTTAATTTCGATTTCAATATCGATTGCAATTGCATGCAATTCTTTTCTTTTCCATGCGATTCTTTCAATTTCATGCAATTCTTTAAATTGCGTGCAATTTCAATTGAATTTTTCAATTATATGCAATTTTAATTGCATTTTTGAATTGCATGTAATTTTAATTGAATTTTTTAATTGCATGCAATTTAAATTGCATTTCGAATTGCATGGAATTTCAATCAAATTTTTCAATTATATGCAATTTTAATTGCATTTTTGAATTGTATGCAATTTTCATTGCATTTTTGAATTGCATGCAATTTTAATTGCATTATTGCATTGCATGCAATTTCGATTGTAATTTTGAATTGCATGCAATTTTAATTGCATTTTTGAATTGCATGCAATTTTAATTGCATTATTGCATTGCATGCAATTTCGATTGTAATTTTGAATTGCATGCAATTTAAATTGCATTTCAAATCGCATGCAATCTTAATTAAATTTTTCAATTATATGCAATTTTAATCGCATTTTGAATTGCATGCAATTTTAATTGCATTTTTGAATTGCATGCAATTTTAATTACATTTTTGAATTGCATGCAATTTCAATTGCACTTTTGAATTGCATACAATTTTAATTGCATTTTTGAATTACGTGCCATTGAAATTGCATTTTTGAATTGAATGCAATTTCAATATCAATTTCAATTGCATGCAATCCTTCCATTTTCCATGTAACTCTTTCAATTTCAATACCAAAAGTGAATGAAATTCTATAATTTCCATTCAATTCAAGGCGATGCAAAACTGACATTTCCACGCATTGTTGGATAAAATATAATCCTTGACTAGTGTGGAACAATTTTTTAAATTCATCTGATTACAACGCTCAAATTCACTGAAAAAAAATTTTCTACACTAGTGAAGAAATATCCTTATGACAAAAATTGTTTAGGTAACAAAAAACTACGCTACTGCAACTGAAAAAATTTGTTCAGTTTAGTTTTGTTTTAACAGTTTTTTTTCCGCGAGTTTTTTGATCGATTTTTATACTTAAAAATGGATCATACCCTTTTATCAAGGTTGAAAAATGTTTATTTAAATAGTAATTAAAGGACAGTCGTTTTTTCATTATTGAACAACTTTGGGACAGCAATTTTTGAAAAACAAAGCTTTAGTTTGGAATAGTGAAAATTGAAGTCAAAGGAAGATGGAACATTAATTTTTCGTGAGATGCTGAAATTTTTATTGAATTAAAATATTAGTATATATAGTACTGAATTTGAAAACTCCAAATTACGAAATTGAAAAAATAAAAAAATTCATAGTGTTATAATGTTCATTTTTTTGAAATTATAGTTTCATTCATTTTTCAAGTACTTCTCTATTATTTTCGTATTTTTTTTACTTGAGTAGAGAATGAAGTTTGATCTAAAATTGCAAAATTCATAGATTTAAAAAAAATTGTGATTTCAAATTTTCAGTATTTCATAGATTTCCCGTACCCTCAGATTTTTTGATACTTTCCTTGATTCATACAATTTGCTTTTACCGAATTACTTTATATTGTTTGAAATTTGTCTCTCACAGAGAAATCTAAAAAATGGAGAACAGTTATCATGAATTTAGACTTCCAAGGTTTTTTTTTCAATATGTTGCAGCTCATATACAGAAAATTTCTGAAAACTACTACGATATGTAAAATGTTAATTGAGTCTTTAAGTAATTTTTTTATTTAAAAAAATGTTATTATGTATTGTACTATTTGGTATGATTTGTCGATGTTCTTAAAAATATTGTGGGAAGATTTTTTAAATCTTTGAAAAATTTTTTTGGAAATCCGACGTTTTTTTTTTTTAATTAATGCTTCTCAAGATTTACTGAAGCTTTAAAAAATTTATCCTTTTTTTAAGTCGTTTTTTTGTTGAAGATTATAAAAAAAATTTTTTCAAAGTTATGTGAATATTTGTTGGTCTTAACTGAAATTTTTTGGAAGCTTTCACTTAAAGCAAATAATCTTACAATTATCTACATGAAAAAATTAAAAAAAAAAAAAAAAAAACAGGTACGTTACTCACTGATCCTCGAAATATCAAAATATGTTTACAAAAAGTCTACAGATCTCGAAAAACATGTTATAATAATCGTTATTCTACACAAAAAAAAAAAAAAGAAATTATAGTAAGTTTACCTTTTTAGAGTTTTTTTTATATACTTTAGATTTTTCCTTCTTCTTCCTAGTTTGAGAAAAAAGTTTTTCCGACAAACAGTGCAATTGATTTATTTTTCATTTAGTTATAAACAAATCTTCACTCGGTACGGTGATACAAAAATTTTCGTCAATAGCAAAAACTCACTGAAAATATTTTTTCCAACGAATATAACTTTAAATTACTCTGTATCATTCAAATGAATATTATGTAAATAAATAATTTAACTGATGATTCGACGATGTATTAGGAAAATGAAAAATTTCTACGATGTATATGAATGTATGGTTTGATTTTGTGATATGTTATGAAGTATTGTCAAGGTTTTTTATGTAAATAAACATTTTTTTGAAAAACATTCGTCGTTTTCTTTAATTTATCAGCCAACAAAAGCTTCAATTTTAACATATTTGTATAATTTTTTCACCAGCTTTATACGATTATTATTTGCAAAAATTTAGAAAAGTAGAACGTATAAATAACAATATTGTAAAATATCTACGTATGTAATATTATCTAAATTTTATTTTTCTGAATAGTAAGATGATAAAATGATTTCCAAATAAACTTCTTTATTTTTCCAATTTCTATTCAAGGACAAAAACTTGCAATTTTCATAAACTAAACATATTAAATGATAAAAATCACTCTCGTTAAAAATAATGAAAAAGTAATCCAAAAAACTCAATTTTCAAAACGTGAATTTACTCGATTTTTTTACTGATCTTCAGATCAATCAAAAATCTACTTTCGAATACATTTCAACAGGTTCCCTCATTGAAAAGACCATTTACTTATAATGAAAAACTGCCATTAAATTCATCATCACGTATAACTTTTTTCGATTGGTTTTGAGATAAAAAGTTCATCAAGTGAACGTTTCCATATGAAAACAGATAAATCTCTCGCAAGTTTGAAACAAGAAATCGCAGAGTCGCACGTTGCGAAGAAAAAAAATTGATTTTCGGACCAGTCAAACCTGAATTGAATGTATCGATTATCCTCCATAAAATATAATTGAACCGAGCGTGTTCGCTAGATGTACAAAACAATTAGGATTCTGGCTTACTTTTTTTTACAGGTATTTGTACTGTAAATGCTTGGATTGATTGAATAGAGTTTTTATTTATTGCTTGTGTTAGGGAATAATAAATACTGAAAATTTAATTAAATATTCAAAATTACTAAATATTGTTACATTATTATTCCAATTATTAACTAACTAATTTATATAATATATGCTCTCGTATATCCGTAAGAGGAGGGAAACTTTGTCGTCAAATTATGAATTTTATTGATTTTTGTTTGTTCTTTGATAGCTTCGCTTTATTGTTTCATCGGCTTAGGTTTTTTTTTTATTTATAACTTTTTTTCTTTTCGTATAAAAATCTAGCTAGAAATTCCAGCTGGAAAATCCGGCTGTCCATCGAGGTTATGCTAGAATAGTGTTATCTAAAATTAGTACTTTAGGTTCTTTATTTTATTATTTATAAATATATCATTATTTATTTATAAACCATCATCTTTATATTGCAAGTACAATGTAGAATTTCAAACAATATATTATGATTCTTCAAAACATTTATTATATTTTCAACAAATATTTTAATTAATATTGAATATCATCATTTGACATTATCCATTTTTATAATAAATATATAAATTTTACTATTAATTATCATAATAGCATTTAGTCTTTACACGATACAAATCTAATTGAATTTTTTCGAAAATTTTACTGTATTCTACCAGTGATGCTTCAATAGTCTAAATAGAGTTTTAAAATTCTTTGGAATGAAAGTAATAATTGAAACATTAGATTTTATACTTTGTACAATTTTAAAACTACTCGGTGAAAAAATATGAAGTTGATCTTTAGTAGGCGGGATCTTTTATAAGAAAGGAAACCAAAGGATAAAATCTAGAACATTATCAGCATATAAACCTTGAATTTATCAAACCGTGTTGAGATGTCATTCAAAAAAGGTCGTGTCTCTTTGACATGATTTTTTAATTTCCAGTTACAAAACAATCATGACTGTTTTTTCACTTTTTTCTTGATTTCGTTGGTTTCTTATACATATGTTTAGTAGGGCGCTTATTTTCGGTTAAAATGGTATTCTTGTACAATGTTTTTAGTAATGATTTGCACGAACCTGCAGATTAATGAGGCCATTATTAGAATTAATTTCAGAAATTTTTGATCTAGACAAGAAGAAATAACTTCATCCAACATATTGATACTTTGAATAGTTTATTTTATTTGGATTAAATTAGCAAAAAATAAATTTTATTAATACTTTGCTTATAGTGAAAGAAATAAATATTATAGAAAGTCAGTGAAGATTTTCCAATTCAAATCGTGTGAACGATCGACAGGCGCGTACCCAGAAAAATTTTTCGGAGGGGGAGGGGCGGGTTCCAGTACGAATTGACGGGCTTAAAGCAAAAGTCAGACTGACTGCAGGGATGACATATCTTGCATCGATATCTCCTGTTGCTGCTCCTGAAAAAAAATTTTTTATTTCATATCGAACAATAAAAAACAATACGTTGCATTTTTCTTTGATTAAACCATAAACTGATATAGAAGTTATAGAACCTTTATAAGTTTAATTGTATATTTTGAAATATAGGTACACTGAATATTTACTGAAAAATTACTGAAAAATAAAACGAACATTCATACACACCACACGTTTCGTGCATTTTCAAACTTAAATATTATTACTCAGTTAAATGTAATATTAACAATTGTTAACGTTAATTGTTAACAATTTTTCACGAAAAATAAATATTTGTA